>OY731401.1:24788465-24855627 GCA_963425845.1 Sphenostylis stenocarpa | reverse complement strand
ATAAATCTCCTGTGTAAGACTCTATCTCTATTCTATTTACGTTTACACAGCATTTTAATTGGTAAAATTTAGGGAAAATTTTTAAAACCTAATTTTTGTTAAGAAACCAATTCACCCTCCCTCTTGGTTTTTGTCCGTCCACGCGAACATTCCGCTGCGCGATTCTAACAAGTTTCTCTTGCTATTTTGGTCTTCCTCATCATTTAACCTTCCTAGTTCAAGCTCGTCCTCTCTCAATTTTCCAAAGAGAGCCCCCATAGTCATAGTTGAAAGATTTTGTGATTCCGTGATGGTAGTCACCGTAGGTTACCATTTCCTGTCTAAGGATTTTAAAATTTTAACATTTAATTTGTCAGTATCAAAATTCTTACCAAGCCCAGAGAGATTGTTAACAATGTGTGTGAACCGCTTTTGGACATCAAAAATTGTTTCTCCTTATTGCATCCAAAACATTTCATATTCTTGAATCAAAGAGTTTTTTCTTATTCTTTTCACATCGTTGGTTCCTTCATGAGTCACTCTTAGTATTTCCCACATCTCCTGAGCACTTTTACATACTAATATCCCGTAAATCTCATCAAAGGTTAAAGAAGATGAAATAATGTTTCTAGCCCTAACATCATATAGGGCCTTTCTATTTTCCTCAGCAATCCAACGAGAAAAGGGTTTTGGTTCCTCTACATCATTTACAATCATTTTAGGAATAAAAGGACCATTTACAACAGCTTCCCAAACACCCTTGTCAACAAACTTCAAAAATATTTGCATCCTAACTTTCCAAAAAGGATAATTTTGACCAGCAAAAAGTGGGGGTCTGTTAATAGAGGCACCCTCAGCAAAAATTTGGTTTTGTCTGGCCATTTTTGAAAATTTAAAAAACTATCAAAGAAAGCTCTAATACCACTTGTTGGTATCTCGCAGTGGAATGTTTGCGTTTAAGACAAAAACTAAGAGGGGGGTGAATTGGTTTCTTATAAAAATTATCTCTTTTAAAAATTTTCACAATTTTACCGATTAAAAGATAATATAATAGAGCACTTTAAAAGTAAAGAGATAAGGGAAAAAGTTTACACAAGTAATTTATACTGGTTCGGATCAAAAGACCCTACGTCCAGTTGTTAATCACTCTAAAAGATGATTAACTCAGTCACTAAAATAATGGTTCTCAAATAAACAGATTACAAATAGTAAGGATTAGAAAACACATCTCTTGAGTCACAAAAAAGATGAACACCTCCTTTGAAGCCACAAAGGATGAACACAACTCTCCTAGAGACAACACAACATTCAATCCACTGAGAAACCCACTCAATGATTCTTATCACTTCTAGCCCATACTAGGTTTTCAAAGCCCCTTTTTGTTCCCAACTCAAAGTTCTTTCAGCAATCACAACTCTTAACTTCTGAGTATAAAAAAGGTTTCTCACTTTTGCTGAGAGCATGAGAGTCCTTTAAATAGAGTTTTTAGGGTTTCCAATTTTAGGGATTTAAAAAATTAGGTCTGAAATTCGAAATTCAAATTCATAACTTGAAAGTGATAAAGATCTTATTGAACCTTATGATAGATTGAAGATCTTAATGATTTGATGAAGTCAAAGGCTACTTGGGTTAAAGGGTAGAGTGATTAGTGAGTCAGCATCAATATTAATAGGTATAATCATTCATATCTCTCTGTTACATGAGGATTATTCATTTTGAAAGAATTTGGAAATGCCTCTAAACATTTTAATCTATTAAAAACTGAATTAGTCGATTAATATGATCTTAAGGATTAGATTTAACTAATACACTTTAAGGTTTATCGATTAAAATGAGCTAGAAACATTCATGACAGAGTTTTAACTTATATGTTTTCGAAATAATTGATTAAAACCATTTAAAACATACACTGGAGTTATTTTAATCGATGCATATTCTAATTAATCGATTATTTTCATTAAAGAAGTATTTGAAAACTTTATGTCAGTATTTTAACTGATATAACTTCGAATTAATCGATTAAAATCACTCAAGAAGTATGGAAAAATGTTCTATCAGTATTTTAATCGATGTAACTTTGAATTAATCGATTAAAATCACTTGAAATGTTTTGAAAAGTGTTCTGTCAGTATTTTAACTGATATAACTTCGATTTAATCGATTAAAAAGTGTTCTGCCAGAATTTTAATCGATATAATATCGAATTAATCGATTAAAACAACTTAAGGAGACTTTTGTCAAATGTTTTAATCGATTAAAGTAGACTTTCATCAGTTAAAATCACTTATGAAGTTTTGAGAAAATGTTTGGCAGAATTATAATCGATTAAAACGAGAATTAATCAATTAAAAAAACTTAGAGAATTTTTGTTGAACTATTTTAATCGATTAAAATGTTGTCGCATCAGTTAAAATAAATCTGGAAAATGATTAAGCACATTTTAACTAATTAAAAGAAGAATTAATCGATTAATCAAGATTTAATAATTGATTAAAAGAAAGTTTTAACTGATTAATTAAACCAATAGTTGAAAAATAACTCTATATAAACAGGATGGCTTCAACGTTTTAAAACAACATCTTTGATATCAATCAAGGAATCATTAGAAAAGTTTTTCAAGAAAGAAGCACGCCACTTTTGTGAAGTTTTTCAAAGTTCTTTCTTGAGGCATTTTTACTTTCTTACATGAGAAGAAACTCATTTTGCAAGAGTTGCATAATCTGAGTTTGATTGTTCTAGTCTCTTCTCTTTATTTCTTTTCATTTCTTTACTTGTATTGTGTGTGTCTGGAAGTGTTGGGTACTAGTTCTGTAGTTGGAATTTGGCTGCAAGTTGGTTCAAGAACTGGAACTTGATTCTTGGTGAAGGTTTGGTGCAAGACCTGGAATTTGGTTCTTGGTGTGGATTGGGTGTTTTGTGATTCATGTTTGTAATCTGAAACATAATCAATCTAGTGGAACTCAACTGGAATTTGGTTGAGAATTGGATGTAGCCCTATGGTTTGGGTGAACCAGTTTAAATCTTGTGTGTCTTTCTTTAAACCTTTACTCTCTTTCATTCTGCTTGTGCTTTACATAGAACTACTTGTTTTTCTTGATTCATAACTTGATCATAATACATAATCTTTGAAATAGATAATTTCTATTCTTAAAAGTTTGAATGTCTTTCAAATATCATTTCACCCCCGCTCTTGATCTCAGCCTACTTTTCTAACAATTGATATCAGAGTAGGGTCTTGAGAATCACTCAAGACTTTCGGTCCAAATGTTTTCATGGCTAAAAATAAATTACCTTTTTATGAGGGTGCTTCTATTAACAGACCTCCACTATTTTGTGGTACAAATTATCCATTTTGGAAGATAAGGATGAAGATCTTTATTGAATCTATTGATAGAAATATTTGTGATGTAATTGTAAATGGTCAACTAATTACAGAAAAAGAATTGTCTAGTTTAAATGATGAAGAAAAGAGAAAAGTTCAAAGTGATTGGACTCTCAAGAACATAATTACATCTGCACTTAATATGGATGAATTTTTCAGGGTGTCTCAATGCAAATTTTTCTAAAGAAATGTGGGAAATTTTTGAGGTGACCTATGAAGAAACAACAGATATATGTTTGATGGCTAATCTGGATTCTCCAACCACCAGTGTAAGTTCTGATTCTTCTATTAATTCTATGAATTATAGCTCATTACAGGATGCTTTCAATGAAATGCATGAAGTAGCAACAAGACTTGAAATAGAAAACAAAATATTAAAAAGCTTGAACAACAGGTTAGAAAACAAAATCAATCTTCTTGAAAAGAAAATTCTTGATGAAGAAATTGATGTTGAATATTTGAAAATGATTGATAATAATTATGACTACATGTGTAAAGATCAAAAGGATTGTGAAAATTGTCCTAAATTACAAAATAAACTAGCATATCTAATGAAAACTGCTTCTAAATTTGTAAAAGGTAAAGTCAGTCTTGATGTTCTTCTTAATTCTCAGAAATTGGTTATTGATCGCACTGGTATAGGTTTCAAACCTTTTGTTGGAAAGAAAACTAGAGCTTTCAAAAATTATTTCTCATACAATAAACCTAATACATCACCATTTACTACATGTTTCTATTATATGAAAAAAGGTCATTCTGTAAAATTTTGTAAAATAAAGAAATATGTTGTTCCAAAAGGTAGAATGAAATGGGTTCCCAAGAAATCATTTCAAATAACCTGATAGGACCCTATTATCTTAAACAGGGTACCAGATTGTGCTATTCTTTTTTGCAGGAACAAAAATCTAGAGATCTATCGGTACTCGGTCAATAAATAAGTATTCTTGATATGAAGGATTTAAAATTTTTCAGGAACTAGTTGCTTTAATTGTTATAAAACTGTTTTAATCGATTAAATTCACTTAGAGAGAAATTCTGAAAAGTTTTCCATATAGTTTTAATCGATTGAAAGCTCTCGGGTTTACAACTAATATTCCATATCTCTATTTTAATCGATTAAAAATGATTTACATCAGTTAAAATCATTAAATAGTTCAAAATTAATCGATTCTTTCTTAATTTAATCGATTAATATTTTGTTGGTATTTCATTAACCATATCCTATACACAATTAATCGACTTTTTCTTGTTTTAATCGGTTAATTTTTGTCCCAATACAAAATTAATTGATTATATCTCCTTTCAATCGATTAGTACTGCAACTATATCAATTTGTTTTTCAGGAACAACAAACTGAAGATCTCTAGTACCTTGACAGTGGTTGTTCAAAACATATGCCAGGGGATATCTCAAAATTTCATAATTTGAAACTCAAAAATGGTGGAACTATCATTTATGGGGATAATAACAAAGGGAGAATTCTTAGAATAGGTGATATCAAATGCACAGATTCTGGTATCATCAACAATGTACTGTATGTTGAAGGATTGAAACATAATTTGATCAGTATCAGTCAGCTGTGTGACAAATTCACAAAGTCATCTTTGAACCAGACCAATGTCAAATACTCATATCAGGTTCAGACCAGAAACAAGAAGAATCTAGTGAAGAATTTGAAGAATTGTTGTCCAAAGAATGGAATGCTCCAAGAAATCTCTCAATAGACAACATCATTGGAGAAATAAAACAAGGAGTTTCTACTCGAAGGTTTTTAAATAAATTTTGTAATCACATGGCATTTGTATCTCAAATTGAACCAAAATCCATATATGATGCATTAAAAGATAACAACTGGATTAATGTAATGCATGAGGAGTTAAACCAATTTACATGGAATAATGTATGGGAATTAATTCCAAAGCCAAATGATGCAAATATTGTTGGAACTAAATGGGTTTTTAGGGATAAATTAGATGAAAATGGTATTATTACAAGAAACAAAGCAAGATTAGGTTCTAAAGGATATAATCAACAAGAAGGAATTGATTTTTATGAAACATATGCTCCTGTTGCTAGATTAGAAGTTGTTAGACTTTTACTTGCTTATGCCTCAATGAAGAATTTCAGGTTATACCAAATGGATGTTAAAAGTGTCTTCTTAAATGGCTATTTGAATGAAGAGGTTTTTGTTGCTCAGCCCCCTGGGTTTGAAGATCATATTCATCCAGAATTTGTCTACAAACTAAATAAAGCACTGTATGGTCTAAAGCAAGCCCTAAGGCAATGGGAGAATTTGAAATGTCCATGATGGGGGAGCTTAATTACTTCCTTGGATTACAAGTCAAACAACTTCAAGAAGGGTGTTTTCTTCATCAAGGAAAATACTACACAGATCTCCTAAAGAAATTTGAAATGGAGCATTGCAAAGAGGCATCCACACCAATGTCAACTAACTTCTATCTTGATGCAGATGAAAAAGGGAATCCAATAGATCAAACAAAATACAAAGGGCTTATTGGGTCTTTATTATACCTTACGGCAAGCAGACCTGACATTATGTTTAGTGTTTGTTTGTGTGTCAGGTTTCAGTTTGCATCAAAAGAATCTCATTTCATTACTGCAAAGAGGATTCTCAAATATTTCAAAGGAACATTGAATGTTGGGTTGTGGTATCCTGGTGAGTCTAAACAAAATCTAATTGTTTACTTTGACTAAGACTTTGCAGGATGTAACCTTGACAGAAAAAGCACAAGTGGCACCTATCATCTCCTTGGAAGCAGCCTAGTTTCATGGCATAGCAAAAAGCAATCATGTGTTGCTCTTTCCACAGTTGAGGTCGATTACATTGCTGCTGGAAGTTGTTGTGCTCAATATTTATGGCTCAAACAACAACTTGAGGACTATGGTTTGATTCTAAATAAAATTCCTCTTCTATGTGTTAGAATCGCGCAGCGGAATGTTTGCGTGAACGGACAAAAACCAAGAGGGGGCGTGAATTAGTTTCTTAACAAAATTAGGTTTTAAAAATTTTCCCCAAATTTTACCGATTAAAATGTTGTGTAAACGTAAATAGGATAAGGATAGAGTCTTACACAGAAGAATTATACTGGTTCGGATCAAAAGACCCTACGTCCAGTTGCTAAATCACTCAAATAGAGGACTAACATTGTCACTATAATCAAAGTTATACAAGCAGATTACAAATGAAAAGATAGGGTAACGAAAACACCTCTCTTGAGTCACACAAGAGATGAAGAACAACTTTCCCTAGAGACGGCACAACACACAATCCACCAAGAACTCCACTTAGTGATTCTTATCGCTTCTAGCCCTCACTAGGTTCCAAAAGCCCATTTTCCCTCTAACAAACAGTTCTCTGGAAATCACAGCTCTCACCTTTTGTTTGAAAAAGGTTGTTCTTATTTGCAGAGAGCCTTAGAGAACCTTAAGTAGACAGATTAGGGTTTGGGAATTGGGGATTTTCGAAACCTGGTGTATTGGGACTAGGGTTTTCGAAACTTGGTCCAATTTTGAAGTTTAATCGATTATCTTGAGTGTTAATCGATTATTACAGAGCCAAAATCAACAGGAACCCATAACGCACTGTTTTAATCGATTATTTGGGTTGTTAATCGATTAACAACCCTGTTAATCGATTATTTCAGTTGTTAATCGATTATTCCAGAGAGCTGATACAGAAAATGATTTTTCTCTCTGTAATAATCGACTATTTAGCTTGTTAATCAATTAAACCCGTGTATTTTTTATAAAAATGAGTTTTTGAAGCTTCTAAAGAGTAGACTATGTGCTGGCTATCTTAGACTCTAATATTACAGACTCAAAAATATCAAAACATAGTTATTACACAAGAATACAAGTCTTCAACTCTCTAAGTCCATTATTCTTGAATCATCATCAAAATCAACAAGATTCATGTCCATGTAACTTCAACATTCATGTCCTTGTATGTTTAAACAATTTTCCCCTTTTTTATGATGATCAAAATTTTCTTTTAAAGCCTTGTAATAACTTGTTTTATCTGTCATGTTAGAAAAATGACATCTAGAGGGGGGGGGGTGAATAGATGCACAAATTAAAATAGATGTCAAATTAAAAATTTATTTGTGAGTCAATAATTTGTTAAAGCGGAAGCAATAATATAATCAGGAAAAGAGAAAGAGATAAGGGAAAGAGAAGAGCACACAGAGATTTATACTGGTTCGAGTATAGCCAACCCTACATCCAGTTCCCAATCAACTCTTAACACAAGAGTGACTCCCCATTCACTATCTTTCAAATTCAGTTTACAAATTACAATCAACTTAGCAGAAGAACCAGTAAAAAGTAAACTAATTAAAAAGACAATCACCTCCTTAAAAACCCACTAAGGATGAACACCTCCCTAGAATCCCACTAGGGATGAACACCTCCTCTGAACAAATCAAAGGATGAAAACACCTCCTTAGAATCCCACTAAGGATGAACACCTCCCTAGAATCACACTAGGGATGAAAAACACCTCCTTTTCCACCAATGCAAAAGGGATGAAGGTAATAAAAATAAGAACAGACACACCTGGGTAATGGAGACAACAAATTGTAGAAGCCTGTAGAATGCCAATCTCCAAGAACAAGTGTGATTAACAATGAAAGCACAGAAGGCAGTAGAGAAGAGGGTTTTCTCAAAAGGTGTAAAATATCTCTGTTGCCTTTCTCAGAATTCTTTTCTCAAAACTGATTGAATGTAAATTGTATTTTTGAATTCTGTAATTGTGTATATTTGATTGTTCATCAAAACTTAATTAAATAGAAAAATAACATTAGAAAATGGTCGTTGGACATTAATAATATCATAGAGAAAATCAGGATGTATTAAAAAACATTTATTCTTTAAAACAGATATATTTTTCAAATTTGAATTGCCATAATTGATTATATTACCAGTATAATTAATTATGATAGAGAAAATCATTTTTCCATTTCTGGTGCATCATAATTAATTATGATAGTGAAAAAGATCATGTTATGAATTTTATCACACTTGTGCTTTGGAGGCTTATGCATAATATTACTTCATCAACTTGTACCTCCATATCCAGTATTCTAAGACTCTATCTAGTCTTCACGAATCATCTTGGGCTTGCTTGAATCATCATCTTGAATGTACCTCCATATCACCTACGTCATAAATTCAGCTTGTCCTTAAATTCATCTTGAATGGTGTTGACTTGAATGTAGTTGACTTGAATCATCATCAAAATCATCTCTTGGGAATGCAGGAACATTTCCATCAATCTCCCCCTCATTGCTTTCAATCTCCCCCTTTTTTATGATGATCAAGGAAACACCTGAAATGAATTAAAATGCTTGACTCTATATAGCCAGCTCAAGATTAACACAGATTTGTATGTCAGAGTCTCTTAATCTCCCCCTGGATATATTAATAACAAGACTCCGCCTAACTCATATGAGAAAAGACTTCTCTGAACTCCCCTTGTTTAATTTAGATAGGAAAGAATTTCACACATATTTTAATTCATCAAAAAAATCTCCCCCTGTTTCATTGATAATCATAAAAAATATTATAAGAAAAATTCCCCTATTTCACACAGATTAATATCATCAAAATATCTCCCTGTTTCATTAATAATTATAAAAGATATTATAAGAAAAGATCTTCCCCTGTTTCACACAGATTAATATCATCAAAATATCTCCCTATTTCATTGATAATTATGAAAAATATTATAAGAAAAAAAAAATCTCCCCCTGTTTCACATAGATTAATATCATCAAAATATCTCCCTGTTTTATTGATAATTATGAAAAATATTGCAATAGAAACTGAGAACAAATTTGTACCTATTAGTACATAAATCAAGGTAGAGAAGATAATGCATTACAAAGTGTCGTAGAGAAGAATATCATATTAAGGAAACAATATCTAGGATACCCAAGACAAATGAAGAGAGAGAAAGATAGGGGAATAAAATGATTATAGAGATAATGGAATTAAATACAGTAGTTTCCCTCCATTGCAGTCTTCTTATTTAGGCAGCTTTCAAATTCAAATGGACTCATATTCCAGATTTCAAATTTCAAATTCAAATTGCAACAAATTTCAAATTTCAAATTCAAATTCCAACCAATTCCAAATTTCAAATTCAAATTTCTATTCCCAAATTTCAAATTCCAATTCAAATTCAATTTCAAAAATCTCAAACTCGCTAAAAATTCAAATTTCAAAATCTCAAACTACAAAATTTCAAATTTCAAAAATCTCAAATTGCAAAATTTCAAATTTCAAAAATCTCATATTGCAAAAAAAAATCTCAAACTACAAAATTTAAAATTTCAAAAATCTCATACCGCAAATTTTAAAAAAAAAATCTCAAACTGCAAAATTTCAAAGTTGGTCAACATAATTGATTATGACAACAAGAAAAAAAAATTTCGATTCTGATAATCAATTAGATGCTCAAATTATCATCTAGACATGTATAAATGTTTTGTTCCTTTAGGCACCAATTCATATTTGCCATTAGATATGCCAAAATGTTTTATGTAACATCTATTTGATGTATGACATAATTTCATGCAATAAAAACATGTTGGTTTTCTTTGAAAAGGTCTAAATGCATTTCTTAAAGTTTTTGAAACTGGTTTCACATCTGTTTTCCTTGACTCTTTCACAAAAATAGTTTTATGAGGTTCTAGAATTTCTTTGGGTTTGTAACCAAGTCCAGCTTTGCTAGAATTTCCTCTTTGATATCCTAATATCGAATCAAGATTTTCAGAAGATTTTGAAAAATTGCTTATTATTTTCTCTAACTTGAAAATCTCATTTTCCAAAAGATTACAATTTTCACAAGGTTTAACAACTTCTTTATTTTTAGACAAAGTTTTAGATTTCTCAACATCTTTCTTTAAGCACTCATTTTCTTTTTCAAGAATACCAACAGTATTTTCTAATGCATTAAACTTTTGCCTAAGTACATTGTATTTCTTACATAACTTGGTAAAACCTTCATACATATCTTGATATTCTTTAAATAACTCATCATATTCGTTTAAGGAATTTGTACTACTTACCTGTGATGAGGCTTCATCATCACTTTTTGTCATCAAGAAAAGATTTGATTCTTCTTCTCCATCACTGCTTTCGGAAGAACTCTCTTGTGTTGTGGAAGAATCATTATCCTCCCAAGCAATATAGGCTTTGTGTTTGCTCTTATTGGTATCGTTCTTTTCTTTCTTCTTCTCTTTCACATCTTTCTTCTCTTTCTTAAGTTCCGCACAGTCTGATTTGATATGACCAGGTTTTCCACATTCATAGGAATGAAATTTATTTGTTTTCTGCTTTCTTTGCTATCTCTTTTTCCTGTTCTTCATAAAGCGAGAAAATTGTTTAACAAAAAGATACATATCGGAATCCGAAAACGTACCTTCATTTTTGCTTTCGTCTTGTGAAGATTTTTCTACTTTTAGAGCTATCGTCTTGATTTTATTCTGTTCACCGTTCTTTAACCTTTGTAGCTCCATCTCATGTTCTTGCAGCTTTCCAAATAGAGTAGCAATATTCATTTTGGTGAGATCCTTTGATTCTGTAAAAGCAGTGACCTTTGGTTGCCAATTCCTGTCTAAGGATTTCAAGATCTTTGTGTTCAACTCCTCATTGTCAAAACTATTTCCTAATGCTTTCAAGTGATTTACTATATGTGTGAAGCGTGTTTGGAAATTCGTGATGCTTTCATTTTGCTGCATTTGAAATAATTCATACTCCTGGATGAGTGTGTTTTTACGTGCTCGCTTTACTTCATTTGTTCCTTCATGTGTTACTTCAAGAGTGTCCCATATTTCTTTTGCTGTCTTACATTGTGAGACCCTGAAAAATTCATTACGAGTTAAGGCAAAAATAATAGTATTTCAGGCTCTTACATCATAATGGGCACGCTTATTTTCATCTGGCGTCCATTGATCAAAAGTCTTTGGAACAGCTCCAGACTTCGTTGTTCTCATCGGAATGTAGGGACCATTGAGTACAGCATCCCAAACACCATAATCTAGTGATTGTAAAAATATTTCCATTCTTGCATTCCAAACCTGATAGTCTTCTCCTTCAAATAATGGTGGTCTGTTTGTTGAAGCTCCTTCCCTGTAAACCTGATTCTGCATAGACATCTTGACAGATTGTTTAGAAATATCTTATCTAACCAAGTTCTGATACCACTTGTTAGACAAATGGAATTTAGAGGGGGGTGAAAAGATGCACAAATTAAAATAGATGTCAAATTAAAAATTTATTTGTGAGTCAATAATTTGTTAAAGCGGAAGCAATAATATAATCAGGAAAAGAGAAAGAGATAAGGGAAAGAGAAGAGCACACAGAGATTTATACTGGTTCGGATATAGCCAACCCTACATCCAGTTCCCAATCAACTCTTAACACAAGAGTGACTCCCCATTCACTATCTTTCAAATTCAGTTTACAAATTACAATCAACTTAGCAGAAGAACCAGTAAAAAGTAAACTAATTAAAAAGACAATCACCTCCCTAGAAACCCACTAAGGATGAACACCTCCCTAGAATCCCACTAGGGATGAACACCTCCTCTGAACAAATCAAAGGATGAAAACACCTCCTTAGAATCCCACTAAGGATGAACACCTCCCTAGAATCACACTAGGGATGAAAAGAACCTCCTTTTCCACCAATGCAAAAGGGATGAAGGTAATAAAAATAAGAACAGACACACCAGGCTAACGGAGACAACAAATTGTAGAAGCCTGTAGAATGCCAATCTCCAAGAACAAGTGTGATTAACAATGAAAGCACAAAAGGCAGTAGAGAAGAGGGTTTTCTCAAAAGTTGTAAAATATATCTGTTGGCTTTCTCAGAATTCTTTTCTCAAAACTGATTGAATGTAAATTGTATTTTCGAATTCTGTAATTGTGTATATTTGATTTTTCATCAAAACTTAATTAAATAGAAAAATAGCTTCAGAAAATGGCCGTTGGACATTAATAATATCATAGAGAAAATCAGGATGTATTAAAAAACATTTATTCTTTAAAACGGATATATTTTTCAAATTTGAATTGCCATAATTGATTATATTACCAGTATAATTAATTTTGATAGAGAAAATCATTTTTCCATTTCTGGTGCATCATAATTAATTATGACAGTGAAAAATATCATGTTATGAATTTAATCACACTTGTGCTTTGGAGGCTTATGCATAATATTACTTCATCAACTTGTACCTCCATATCCAGTATTCTAAGACTCTATCTAGTCTTCAAGAATCATCTTGGGCTTGCTTGAATCATCATCTTTATCACCTACGTCATAAATTCAGCTTGTCCTTAAATTCATCTTGAATGGTGTTGACTTGAATGTAGTTGACTTGAATCATCATCAAAATCATCTCTTGGGAATGCAGGATGATTTCCATCAATCTCCCCCTCATTGCTTTCAATCTCCCCCTTTTTTATGATGATCAAGGAAACACCTGAAATGAATTAAAATGCTTGACTCTATATAGCCAGCTCAAGATTAACACAGATTTGTATGTTAGAGTCTCTTAATCTCCCCCTGGATATATTAATAACAAGACTCCCCCTAACTCATATGAGCAAAGACTTCTCTTAACTCCCCTTGTTTAATTTAGATAGGAAAGAATTTCACACATATTTTAATTCATCAAAAAAATCTCCCCCTGTTTCATTGATTATCATAAAAAACATTAAAACAGAGTTATTACACAAGAATACAAGTCTTCAACTCTCTAAGTCCATTGTTCTTGAATCATCGTCAAAATCAACAAGCTTCATGTCCATGTAACTTCAACATTCATGTCCTTGTATGTATGTTTCAACACTATGTGATAATACCAGTGCTATCATATTAACAAAGAATCCAATCTAGCATTCTAGAACAAAACATATTAAAATTAGACATCATTTCATTAGAGATCATGTTTCAAAAGGGGATTGTGAAATATTTTTTATTGGAACCGAAAAACAATTAGCTGACATTTTCACAAAACCTCTGGCTAGAGATCGTTTTTATAAAATCAAAACTAAATTAAGGATTCTAGATGCATAAAATATTACATAAATTCACATTTTCTGAATGTTTTAATTGATATAAAATAGCTTTAATCAATTAATTTCATTTACAATGAGTTTGTTCGTACTGATTTAATCGATTAATTCTCAATTTAATCGATTAAAAGTTCTCATATTTTTTATATACTTTTCTTATTCCTGTTTTAATCGATTAAAACATAATTTGTATCAATTAAAATCATTAAAAAGTTCAAATTTAAGCGATTCTGCTCTGTTTTTAATCGCTTATTATTCTAAAATTCAAAGTAAAGGCTTTAGTTAATGATTGTCTTTGTGACATGCTACTAAAGCAAGATTCCCTTATCTTTACACGTATCTATTGCGTTCACCGCAAACGTGTTAAGGAAGATAAGATTTGTATCAACTTTACTTGTTCTTAAAAGAATAATAAATTTCATCTTTCTTTTGTTTACTACCTACATATGTTGTGAAATCTACATTATTGCATCTGTTTTATACCTTCTCTCCCTATTTTTGGTGAAGTCAAAGGGGGAGAAATTTATTGAAAACTCACTAATCTGAATATCCAAGAGCTTTCCTTTGCAAATCAAGATCTTTCAAAGATATTCAAAAGAGGTATTTGTCTTCATCAAATATAGGGGAAACTGAAAGTGATGAAGATCTTATTGAACCTTGTGATAGATTGAAGATCTTAATGATTTGATGAAGTCAAAGGCTACTTGGGTTAAAGGGTAGAGTGATTAGTAAGTCAGCATCAATATTAATCGGTATAATCATTCCTATCTCTCTATTACATGAGGATTATTCATTTTAAAAGAATTTGTTTAATCTGTTAAAAACTGAATTAATCGATTAATATGATCTTAAGGATTAGATTTAACTAATACACTTTAAGGTTATTCGATTAAAATGAGCTAGAAACATTCATGACAGAGTTTTAACTGATATGTTTTCGAAATAATCGACTAAAACCATTTAAAACATACACTGGAGTTGTTTTAATCGATGCACATTTGAATTAATCGATTATTTTCATTAATGAAGTATTTGAAAACTTTCTGTCAGTATCTTACCTGATATAACTTTGAATTAATCGATTAAAATCACTTAAGAAGTATGGAAAATATTTTGTCAGTATTTTAATCGATGTAACTTCAAATTAATCGATTAAAACCACTTGAAATGTTTTAAAAAGTGTTATGTCAGTATTTTAACTTATATAACTTTGATTTAATCGATTAAAAAATATTCTGCGAGAATTTTAATCAATATAACATCGAATTAATCAATTAAAATAACTTAAGGAAATTTTTGTCAAATGTTTTAATCGATTAAAGTAGGCTTTCATCAATTAAGATCACTTATAAAGTTTTGAGAAAATATTTGGCAGAATTATAATCTATTAAAACGCGAATTAATCGATTTAAACAACTTAGAGAATTTTTGTTTAATTGTTTTAATCAATTAAAACGTCGTCGCATCGGTTAAAATAAATTTGGAAAATGATTAAGCACATTTTAACCGATTAAAAGAATAATTAATCGATTAATCAAAATTTAATAATCAATTAAAAGAAATTTTTAACAGATTAATAAAACCAACGAGTTGAAAAATAACTCTATAAATAGGATTGCTTCACCGTTTTAAAACAACATCTTTGAGTAATCAATCAAGCAATAATTAGAGAAGTTTTTCAAGAAAGAAGCGCACCACTTTTGTGAAGTTTTTCAAAGTTCTTTCTTGAGGCTTTTTTACTTTCTTACATGAGAAGAAAGTCATTTTGCAAGAGCTGCATAATCCGAGTTTGATTGTTCTAGTCTCTTCTCTTTGTTTCTTTTCATTTCTTTACTTATTGTGTGTGTCTAGAAGTGTTGGGCAATGGTTCTGTAGCTAGAATTTGACTGCAGGTTGGTTCAAGAACTGGAACTTGGTTCTTAGTGAAGGTTTGGTGCAAGAACTGGAATTTGGTTCTTGGTGTGGATTGGGTGTTTCGTTGTTATTCGGGTTTGTAATCAGAAACATAATCAATCTAATGGAACTCAGCTGAAATTTGGTTGAGAACTAGATGTAGCCCTATGGTTTGGGTGAACTAGTATAAATCTTGTGTCTTTCTCTAAACCTTTACTCTCTTTTATTCTGCTTGTGCTTTACATAGAACTGCTTATTTTTTTTATTCAAAACTTGATCATAATACATAATATTTGAAATAGATAATATGTATTCTTAAAAGTGTGAAAATATTTGAATGATCAATTCACCCCCCCTCTTGATCTCAGCCTACTTTTCTAACATAACTGACACAGATAATCGATTATCATTAGTGATAATCGATTCTCATAGAGCCAATAAGAAAATCAATTTTGTCTAGGATAATCGATTATCTTGAGTGATAATCGGTTATTCTAGAGCCAATTTCGAATTTAAATCCTTAACAGCCATAGATAATCGATTATCCTCAAAGATAATCGATTATTCCAAAGCCACTTTTAGAAAACTTAAAGTTTATCCTGAATAATCGATTATCCTGAGTAATAATCGATTATTCTAGTGTGTCCGTGATAATAATGAACTTTTGTGGACAGACTAAGTGTTAGCTATCATGGACACTACTTTTACAAACTCAAAATGATTAAACAAACACTACAAAAAAAATGCTTATTATCTACATGTAAAATCCGTACGTAATGACAAAAATCCGTAGGTAATGTCACTTTACCTACGGATTTCTTTCCGTAGAAAATCCGTATGTAATTTGGTCGTAGGTAATTACCTACGGATATTTTTCCATAGATAATTACCTACGGAATATAATCCGTAGGTAATGCACTCGTTGGAATTACCTACGGATTATAATCCGTAGGTAATGCACTCACCTAAACAAAATATTTTTATTTATTACAACCCCCTCCCTTATTTTTTATTATTACCTAGGACCCCACTCCCCTTTATATTATATTTATTATATTTTCGGAACTTTGAATTATTATTAGATTAAGGGAATTGTCATTGATAGATTCGAACCCAGTACCTTGAGTTTGAGGCTGATACTCCAACCACTAAGCTATTAGGATATTTTGATAATAATTTACAAATAAATTATATTTATATTTATCCGTGTAAATATATAAATATATAAATATAAAATATATAAATATAAAATATATAAATATAAAATATATAAATATAAAATATATAAATATAAAATATATAAATATAAAATATATAAATATAAAATATATAAATATAAAATATATATAAATATAAAATATATTTATATTTTGATATATTTATATATTTGTATTTATATATTTGTATTTATATATTTATGTATTTATGTATTTATGTATTTATGTATTTATGTATTTATGTATTTATGTATTTATATATTTATATATTTACACGAATAAATATAAGTATAATTTAGTTGTAAATTATTAGTAGAATATCCTAATAGTTTAGTGGTTGGAGTATCGAGTTTTCAACTTTAAGGTACTGGGTTCGATTCTTGCTAGTGACAATTCTTTTAGTTTAATATAATTTACCTACGGATAGTAATTCCATAGGTAATTACCTACGGAATCACCCACGGATGACATTACCTACGGATAATATCCGTAGGTAATGGATAATTACTCACGGATAGAATTCCGTAGGTAATATCCGTAGGTAATGTACACTTTACCTATGGATAGTAATTACGTAGGTAATTACCTACGGAATTATCCACGGATTACATTACCTGCAGATAATATCCGTAGGTAATGGATAATTACCTACGAATAGAATTCCGTAGGTAATATCCATAGGTAATGTGCAATTTACCTATGGATTTTCATCCGTGGGTAATATCTGTAGGTAATGTAAAATTTACCTACGAATTTGTATTCGTAGGTAATAGGCTTTTTTTTGTAGTGAAAGTTATTACAAGCAATTTTAAAATATATATGAGTCTTCTAATCTTTGAAGTCCTTTGATCTTGAATCATCTTCAAAATCTTTAGTCACCATATCCATGCATTTTCAATACCTATTACAAAAATGACTTCCTTGATCACTTATTATAGCTTTAGGCACACCAAACTTGCAAAATATATTAATCCTAATAAATTTTGAAACTACTTTGGAATCATTGGTTTTAGTGGCCTGAGCCTCCACCCATCTAGAAAGATAATCTACAACAAGTTAAATGTAAGAATAACCAATAGAAACAGGAAAAGGGCCCATAAAATCAATGCCCCAAACTTAAAAAATTTCACAAAACACAATAGGCTGTTGAGGCATTGATGAGTCATTATATTCCCATATTTTTTTACCTTTCTATACTTATTTTAATTAGTGTTTTGGGCTTAACTTTCAGTTATTAGTGAATTTTTCATTGGGCCAATAATTCTGATTGTAATTAATTTGAATCTATTTGATCTAATTTTTTTCTCATTATTATTTTCAGGAAAATTTTAAGCAATTTTTGGCTTGGAAGATTGGGCCAAATGCCATATTTTATTCTATATGGGTACTAACATTGATTCATTGTTTTATTTATCATTTTTTCTACAAAGCTCCAAAAATCATGCTTTAGGAAGCATTATAAACTAAACACATTCAACTTTCTAGAAGATCCAGAACCATTCAATTCGGAGCTAAATTGGATTTTACATAAATGATCCAAAATGAGTTAAGCGCACCAAGTTGGCCCAATGGACATGCTTTAGTAATTTAAGTCTCCTAAATCAATTAGACCTCTGAAAATAGTAGAAACTATGGGATTTTAAAACTAACTCAAAAGGCTTTCAAGGGAAACCAGAATCGTTTAATTTGGATAAGTATTGAAAATACTGCACGTGTTTGAAGTTTGTGGACCTACACTAAAACCAACTTATGGCCCAAAACCTAGATTAAAATTAGGGTTAGGATTATTTATATAAAGGATGAAGTAAGGTTGCAAAAAGGACATCATGCAGCAGCCACGCAGCCACCTTTCATCTTCTGCATTTTGTATTCAAGTTTGTTTACTCTTGTGTCATTATTTTAAATTCTTGTTTCGATTTTAATTATGTCTCTTTTTCTGCGTTTTTTATTTTCCATGAATAGCTAAATCTTTGTATTGATTTTCTGAGGAGATAGATCCGGGACCCACCATGATCAGGGAGTTCTTCTTTCCCCTTCCATTCTTTTATCTTCCTTGTCCTATTTGTTTAGTAGATATGATTGTGTTTACATTGAGGACAATGTCTAATTTAAGTGTAGGGTGGCAGATGTAGGATTGTAGGTTTATATTCTATGTTTTGTGAACAATTTTGCATATTTTTCTTTGATTTCTGGGTTTTGTACAGGTAGTAGGCACTTACTTCACTCTTGAATATGAGTTGCTTGATATTCTATGGATTGAAATCCTTGTTATTCTTTGCATGTCAAGTTGATTTTGAGGTTTGAGAGGTTGATTTGGAAGTGACAGATTTACCCTGTGTGAGGTTTTGCGTCACCCTCTATTCTTTCTTTTATTATAATCGCACAGCGGAATGTTCGCGTTTAGGGAAAAAAACCAAGAGGGAGGTGTTAAACATTCAAGGACTTGATGTTGAACTTACATGGACATGAAGCTTGTTGATTTTGATGATGATTCAAGAACACAAGACTTAGAGAGTTGAAGACTTGTTTTATAGTGTAATAACTCTGTTTTGATTAGTTTGAGTCTGTAATATTAGAGTTTAAGATAGCCGGTACATAGTCTGCACTTTAGATGCTTCAAAAACTCACATTTATCAGTTTGCCTCGGCTTTAATCGATTAAATGGTCAGATAATCGATTATTACAGTGAGAAAAACCATTTTCTGTATCTGTTCACTGTAATAATCGATTAACACACCTGTTAATCGATTAACAGGCCTGTTAATCGATTAATAGGCCTGTTAATCGATTAACAGGGCTCTTAATCGATTAAAACAGTGAGTTTTGGGGTTCTGGTGATTTTGGCTTTGTAATAATCGATTAACACTTCATTTAATCGATTATTTCAGTCAGATTTTGATTTTCAACTTCAAATTAAACCTATTTTCGAAAACCCTAATCCCAAGACTCCTAGTTCTGAAAATCCCAATTCTCAAACCCTAATTTCTCTACTTAAGCTTCTCTATGGCACTCAAAAAAAATTGAACAACCTTTTTCAAACAAAAGTTAAGTGCTGTGAGTGCCAGAGAACTGTTTGTTGGAGGAAAAATGGGCTTTTGGAACCTGGTGTGGGCTAGAAGCGATAAGAATCTCTAAGTGGAGTTCTTAGTGGATTGTGTGTTGTGCCGTCTCTGGGGAAAGCTGTTCTTCATCTCTTGTGGATTTCAAGAGAGGTGTTTTCTTTACTTTGTATTTTGAATTGTTATTTGTTTGTAACAACTTTGATTATAGTGACAACGTTAATCCTTTGTTTGAGTGATTAGCAACTGGACGTAGGGTCTTTTGATCCAAACTAGTATAAATCTCCTGTGTAAGACTCTATCTCTATTCTATTTACGTTTACACAGCATTTTAATCGGTAAAATTTGGGGAAAATTTTTAAAACCTAATTTTTATTAAGAAACCAATTCACCCCCCCTCTTGGTTTTTGTCCGTCCACGCGAACATTTCGCTGCGCGATTCTAAAAGTGGTATCAGAGCTTGCTTTGATAGTCATTCAAACTTTTCGAAAATGGCCAAACAAAATCAAACTTTTGTCGAAGGTGCGTCTATCAACAGACCCCCACTTTTTGCGGGTCAAAATTATCCTTTCTGGAAAGTAAGAATGCAAATCTTTTTAGAGTCTGTTGATAGAGGCGTTTGGGACACTATTTTAAACTATCCATATGTTCTTAAAGTTACTGAGAATGGTGTTGACGTTCCTAAACCTTTTTCTAGATGGACAACAGAGGAAAACAGAAAAGCACAATTTGACGTTAGGGCTAGAAATATAATTTCATCTACTTTAACCCTTGACGAGTTTTACATGATTTCTATTTGTAAAAGTGCTCAGGAGATGTAGGAAATGCTAAGAGTGACCCACGAAGGTACTGCCGACGTTAAGAGAGCACGGAAAAATTCCATAATCCAAGAATATGAGATGTTCCGGATGCAACAAGGCGAAACTATATTTGACGTTCAAAAGCGTTTCACTCATATTGTGAACCATCTCACCGGATTAGGTAAAATCTTTGACGTTGATGAATTGAATGTTAAAATTTTAAAATCTTTGGATAGGAAATGGCAACCTAAGGTGACGGCCATCTCGGAGTCACAAAACCTTTCCACAATGTCTATGGTGGTGCTATTTGGAAAGCTAAGAGAGCATGAGCTAGAGATTGGAAGGCTAAATGAAGAAGAAGGATAATATCAAAAGAGGAACTTAGCCTTCAAAACCGAAATTTCCAAAGGTAAAAATAAAAAGGAAGAAGAAGACTCGGAGAACGAAGAAGAAGAATTGAGTCTTATGATAAAGAAGTTCACCAAATTTATGAAAGCCAAAGGAAGGCATCCATTCAAGGGTAAGGGAAAGGTAAGAGAAAGTACTTCCGTAAATATAAAATGTTATGGTTGTGGTGAAACAGGACATGTGACGACCGAATGTCCAAACAAGAAAAATTAAGAAATCAAAGGCAAAAAGTTCTTCAAGAAGAAAGCCTATATTGCTTGGGATAACAGTGATTCAAGTTCGGAATCAAGTGACTCGGAAGTTGAAGCCAATATTTGCTTAATGGCAAATGATAACATATCTTCTGACTTTGAGGTAAGTGATTCTGACTTGTAGACCCCAAATCTTGTCCGGCCGCACAATAAAGATCAGAAGACCTCCTTTTCGAAGATGGACGAAGCCTAAGAAGCCACTAGGAGAGACTATTAGGCCCCATACTAGGATAGGAGGGTTTTTTGGCACAAAAATAAGGATTCTCGTCTTTTGAAGTCGAGATTGCCGTCTCAAATTCGAGACCGCCGTCTCGCCTCGCACCAGTGGCGAGACCGCCGTCTCGTTTGGCGAGACGGCTGTCTCGCCATTCCTGCAAGGCGAGACGGCCGTCTCGACCTGACAGGCGCTGTCGCCGCCGTCCGTTCTAACGTCTAGGGACATCTCGAACGTTTAATGCGAGCGGTCGCGAAAAGATGGTTAAGACTCGCGTTTTTTGTTTAAAATATGTTCATTGCTTCCGAGGTGCTCAACAACTGAACTATCCTCTAATAAAAGCAAGGTTTTCGAAAAGGGTTCTTCTGGAGTCGCCACCAATGTTTTGACCATAAACATTGGGAAAGGAGAAAAAAGCGTTGATTTTAATAAAAACCAAACTTGGCCATTATAACCAGAGTTGGGTAAGGGAGTTAGTTACGTGTGGGGAAGGTATTAGCACCCCACAACGCCCCTTTCGGGTTCCCTGTGACGGATTAATTCATTTTAAGTGAAGATTACAAGTAATTACGCTATTACCCTATTTTATTCGTACAACATTTAAATATGGCTATCTACATGATTTCATATATAAAGCAATAAATAAAGCAATAAAAGAGAAGAGATTTGAAAAGAACCTCCGTAGCAAGCTTTATATAGCAACTCTGTTACAATAAGGACGCGTTTCGGCAGTCCCTCGCTCTACAACGACTCTCCTCACGACAAAACTCGACTCGACTAAAATTTTCTAGAAGAATCGAATGCCGGAATATAATTCCTTAACTGATTGTTACCTATATAAGGCAATCAGAAAGATCATTCGAAAGAGGGAGAGAAGTAGACAAGTGCTCTGAGTTGTCTGGAGTGTTGAAAATGAGCAAATGAGCCTCCTATTTATAGTTTTTGTTGCCTGGCACATCTGGGATGGCTGTCTGGGCTGGGACGGCCGTCTGGGGTGGGACGGTCGTCCCACTTGCATTTTTAACACAGAGTCAGCCCCCCTCGGACTTGGGACGGTCGTCCCACATGTGGGACGCGCGTCTCACTTGTCCTAGGTTAGTTGGGACGGCCGTCCCAACTCTGGGACGGCCGTCCCAACTCTGGGACGGGGGTCTCGACCTGTTTTGTCCAGTTTTTGCGTTCTGGGACCCTGGGAAGTTTTCCTCGCTTTTTTCGGACGTTGGTTGATGCCGATATGTGTTCGTTGAAACTTTATCTTCATATAGGAAGTCTTCTTGGCCTTCATTAAGATGTTGGGCGAGCTTTATCTTTATGTAGGAAGTCTCCTTAGCTTTTGTTGGGTGATTGGGTGAACTCTATCTTATTATGAGAGGTCTCCTTTTCTTTTATTAAGGAGCCGAGCAAAATTAGGGGTCTACAGCTGCCCCCCCTTCACCTGCCTAGCTAATTTATTGGCTTGATATGCCGAAAAAATTAGTTAGTAGGGGAAGGAGTTAACCCTTTTGCCCGGTCATCCTTTGGATGCCGCTCCTTGCTAATCCTTCGGATGATAAA
Organism: Sphenostylis stenocarpa; assembly: GCA_963425845.1. Taxonomy (NCBI): domain Eukaryota; kingdom Viridiplantae; phylum Streptophyta; class Magnoliopsida; order Fabales; family Fabaceae; genus Sphenostylis; species Sphenostylis stenocarpa. The sequence continues at coordinate 24,832,760 of OY731401.1, read as the reverse complement.
TAGTTTGATAGGTACCAACCCCTATCTGGTTTGAGCCTTCTTTTATAAGGCTCTGGTGAGTATTTACCCTCACCAGGTATAAGTCTGTATTTTACTAGACTTTAGTGAGTACCTACCCCCACTAGGTATGAACCTTGTTCTACAAGGTTTTGGTGAGTATTTACCCTCACCTAGTATGAGTTCGCATTTTGCTAAACTCTTGTGGGTACTTACTTCCGAGGTGCTCAACACTGAACTATCCTCTAATAGAAGCAAGGTTTTTGCACCCGTTTTTTTGTAATGCTTCTGGTGAGTATTTTACTCTACCCGATGCATTTTACTAAGTTTTCTGATGAGTACCTACCCTCATCTGGTATAAACCTTATTTTTTATAAGGCTTTGGTGAGTACCTACCCTCACCTGGTACGAATCCGCATTTTGACGAGACTCTTGTGGGTACCTACCCCCACCCGGTACGAATCCGCATTTTGACGAGACTCTTGTGGGTACTTACCCCCACCTGGTACGAATCCGCATTTTGACGGACTCTTGTGGGTACCTACCCCCACCTGGTACGAATCCGCATTTTGACAGACTCTTGTGGGTATCTACCCCCACCCGGCATCGAATCTACATTTTGACAGACTCTTGTGGATACCTACCCCCACTCGATACGAATCCGTATTTTGACGGACTCTTGTGGGTACCTACCCCCACCCGGTATGAATCTACATTTTGACGGACTCTTGTGGGTACCTACCCCCACCTGGTACGAATCCGCATTTTGACGGACTCTTGTGGGTACCTACCCCCACCTGGTACGAATCTACATTTTGACAGACTCTTGTGGGTACCTACCCCCACCCGGTACGAATCCGCATTTTGACGGACTCTTGTGGGTACCTACCCCCACCTGGTACGAATCGCATTTTGACGGACTCTTGTGGGTACCTACCCCCACCTGGTACGAATCCGCATTTTGACAGACTCTTGTGGGTACCTACCCCCACCTGGTACGAATCCGCATTTTGACGGACTCTTGTGGGTACCTACCCCCACCCGGTACGAATCGAATTTTGACAAACTTTTGTGGGTACCTACCCCCACCTGGTACGAATCCGCATTTTGACGGACTCTTGTGGGTACCTACCCCCACCTGGTACGAATCCGTATTTTGACGGACTCTTGTGGGTACCTACCCCACCCTGATACGAATCGTATTTTGACAGACTCTTGTGGGTACCTACCCCCACCTGGTACGAATCTGCATTTTGACAGACTCTAGTGGTTTTTACACCCCCACTTGGTGCGAACTTTATTCTATAGGGTTCTTGAGATGTTCTAAAAAAAAAATCCTTATCGGATTTTTGGAGGAGTGGCGCGGCTTACTCGTCTTTGATCATGCGATTATTCCATGGGGAATGATTTGATTTTTCTTTTTGACTTTTCTCGTTTTAGTCATCCAAGCTTTGCTTGGGATTTTTGTTTCTCGGCTATTTCTTTTTTAGCCATCCGAGTCTTGTCGGGGAGTCTTTGATTTCGGCTTTTCTTTTTAGCCATCCGGTCTTGCCGGGGATTTTTGTTGATTGCCTCTTTTTAGGCAGGAATCCTCTGGGGATTTGGACTTTCTATTGATTGTGCCTCTTGAGTAAGCGGAAATCCATTTCGGAGATTTTGTTGATTTTTGATTGTGCCTCTTGATTAGGCAGATGCTTCAATAGTGGTGAAGGCTTTTTACTTGTTGTTTTTCGCCTCTGAATAGGCTGATGTTCTACTTGAGGATATTTGCTTTTGATAATACCTCTGTGTAGGTGGATGCTTTTTGAAAGCTTTGTGCTTGTATTACCTCTTATAGGTTGATTTCCCATTTCTTGGGGATATCAGCTTTTTGCTTGCCTTAGGCAGAGGCTCTTCTTAGGAGTGAAGGCTTTGCACTTCGCTGGGGATATCCATATTGGGCGTTATAGGTGATTAACTCCCTGAGGATATGAATTTGTAGTTTGCCTTTGCTGGTAGGTTCGCTGGGGATTTTTCTTTTTGGTGATCCACCAGGGATTTGATCATCTTTTGGAGATCTATTTTGAATTGCCCCCTAGGGAGGAATGGAGTTTTTTGACTCCTTATTGGACACTGTTGTTTGAGCTGGCTTTGCCTTTGCTCTTATTCCTGCTGGGGAATGGGTTTATATGTGCGCCTTTTATGCACATTGGCTTTTTGTTTGGATGAAAAGATATTTTTTCTCTTTTCTTTTTGGTGATCCCTGGGGAATTTTGTTGAACATTCAAGGACTTGATGTTGCAAATAATGATCATGAAGAGTGTTGATTTTGATGATGATCCAAGAGCTTAAAGACTTAGAGTATTGAAGATTGAAGATTGATGTTTTCTGTATTGTAATAACTCTGTTTTAGTTTGATTGAGTCTGTAATTATAGAGTCTAAGATAGCCGTACATAGTCTCGTAACTTAGAAGCTTCAAAATGCTCAAATTTATCATGCAAGTTCTGCTTTAATCGATTATATAGGGAAATAATCGATTAAAACAAAGGAGAAAACCATTTTCAAAGATATACTCACCGTTTTAATCGATTAAAACATCAAAATAATCGATTAAAAGGTCAAATAATCGATTATTTCACCAAATAATCGATTAAACCAGAGAGGATTGGGTTCTCGCGTATTTGGCTTTGCTTTAATCGATTAAAACTCCATTTAATCGATTATTTCAACTGCTTTTTGTTTTTAAATTTCAAATTAACCCTATTTTCGAAAACCCAATTACCAAGAACCCTAGTTTCGAAATCCCCAATTCCTTAACCCTAATTTCCCTACTTAAACTCGCTTTGGCACTCGTAAAAAAGATGAACAACTAAAGAACAACTCTTTCCATACAAAAGTTAAGTGCCGTGAGTGCCGTAGAACCTGTTTGTTGCAAGGAAAGGGGGCTTTTGGAAACTCGGTGTGAGGCTAGAAGCGATAAGAATCACTAAGTGGAGTTCTTAGTGGATTGAGTGCTGTGCCGTCTCCGGGAAAGTCTGTTCTTCTGGGCTTTTGGAAACTTGGTGTGAGGCTAGAAGCGATAAGAATCACTAAGTGGAGTTCTTAGTGGATTGTGTGTCAGTGCCGTCTCCGTGGAAAGTCGTTTATCATCTCTTGTGGATTTCAAGAGAGGTTTTATCTTTAACTTTATCTTTTTCATTATAATTTGTGTTGTAACAACTTTGTTCTTAGTGACAGCGTTAATCCTCTTTTGAGTGATTAGCAACTCGGACGTAGGGTCTTTTGATCCGAACCAAGTATAAACCTATCGTGTAATCTTCTCTACTCTTCTCTATTTACATTTACGTAGCTTTTAATCGGTAAAATTTGGGGAAATTTTGAAAACCTAATTTTTATTAAGAAACCAATTCACCCCCTCTTGGTTTTTGTCCGACCACGCGAACATTCTCACGCGCGATTCTAACAAGTGGTATCGTAGCTTGCTTTGATAGTCATTCAAACTTTTCGAAAATGGCCTGACAAAATCAAACTTTTGCCGAAGGTGCGTTTATCAACGTACCCCCACTTTTTGCGGGTCAAAATTATCCTTTTTGGAAAGTACGTATGCAAATATTTTTAGAGTCTCGTTGATAGAGGTGTTTGGGACGCAATTTTAAACGGTCCATTTGTTCCTAAAATTACGTAGAACTGTGTTGACGTTCTTAAACCTTTTGATAGATGGACCGCCGACGAAAGTCGAAAAGTACAATTTGATGTTAGGGCTAGAAACATTATTTCATCTCGCTCTAACCCTTGATGAGTTCTACGAATTTCTATTTGTAAAAGTGCACAGAAATGTGGGAAATGCTTAGAGTAACCCACGAAGGAACCGACGACGTCAAAAGAGCACGTAAAAATTCTCTAATTCAAGAGTACGAAATGTTCCGGATGCAACCAGGCGAAACGATATTTGACGTACAAAAACATTTCACTCATATCGTGAACCATCTCACCGGACTAGGTAAAATTTTTGACGTTGATGAATTAAATGTTAAAATTTTGAAATCTCTCGGATAGGAAATGGCAACCAAAGGTGACGGCCATCTCTGAGTCACAAAATCTTGCCACTATGTCTATGGCGGCGTTGTTTGGAAAGCTTAGGGAGCATGAACTTGACCTTGGAAGACTAAATGAGGAAGAGGGTCAATATCAAAAGAAGAACCTTGCTTTCAAAACCGAGATTTCAAAAAGCAATAATAAGAAAGAAGAAGAAGAAGACTCCGAAATTGATGAAGAAGAGATGAGTCTTTTTATAAAGAAGTTCACCAAGATGATGAAAGCAAAAGGAAGACATCCTTTCAAAGGTAAGGGAAAGGTAAAAGAAAATTCTTCCGTTAATATAAAATGCTTTGGTTGTGGTGAAGCAGGGCATATGAAGACCGAATGCCCAAACAAGAAAAATGATGAACATAAGGGCAAAAAGCAATTCAAGAAGAAAGCATATATTGCTTGGGATGACAGTGATTCAAATTCAGAATCAAGCGACTCAGAAATTGAAGCAAACATTTGCTTGATGGCAAATAACAACAATTCTTCGGATGTTGAGGAAACTTCCAAATCAAAGAAGTCTATGTGGTATCTTGATAGTGGATGCTCAAAACATATGACTCGGGAATAAAACGAAATTTGTAAGTTTCAAAGCCAAAGAACAAGGATATGTGACTTATGGGGATAACAACAAAGGGAAGATTCTCGAATTGGAAATATAGGTGGTGCAAATACATTGGAGATTAAGGATGTGCTTCTTGTTGATGGATTAAAACATAACCTTCTTAGCATAAGCCAATTGTGTGACAAAGGATTCAAGGTAACTTTTGAAAGCAAATTTTGCACCATACATTTAGTAGATTCCGAAATAGTAGAATTAAAAGGCATTAGGCATAACAACATATATTTGATTGATTTGGATTGTTTATATGAGTCTAGTATAACATGTTTAGTTGCTAAGGAAGAGAATCCTTGGTTATGGCATAAAAGAGCGGCTCATATAAACATGCATCATTTGAATAAATTGATATCAAAAGACTTAGTTATTGGATTGCCTAAATTGAAATTTGAAAAAGATAGATTGTGTGATGCATGCCAAAAAGGTAAACAAGTTAAATCATCATTTAAATCAAAAAATGTGATTTCCACTTCAAAACCCCTAGAATTATTACATTTAGATTTATTTGGACCTTCTAGGATAAAAAGCTTTGGTGGAAATTATTATGGTCTTGTAATTGTTGATGATTTCTCTAGGTACACTTGGACATTTTTCCTAACTATGAAAAGTGAAGCTTTTAAGGTCTTTAGAAAGTTTGCTAAACAAATACAAAATGAGAAAGACCTAAGGATTAAAGTTTTAAGAAGTGACCATGGTGGTGAGTTTCAAAATGAAAAGTTTGAGAATTATTGTGAGGAAAATGGTATATTACATAACTTTTCTCGCTCCTAGGACTCCCCAACAAAATGGTGTAGTTGAAAGGAAAAATAGGTCATTAGAGGAACTTGCAAGAACTATGTTAAATGAATCTAATGTTCCTAAATATTTTTGGGCTGATGCGGTTAGTACTGCATGTTATGTTTTAAATAGAATGCTCATTAGGTCAATTATGAAATCTACTCCATATGAATTGTTTAATGGTAGAAAACCTAATGTTGCACATTTGAAAATTTTTGGTTGTAAATGTTTTGTACTAAATAATGGAAAGGACAATCTAGGAAAATTTGATTCAAAAGCCGATGAGGGTATTTTTCTAGGTTATTCTTTAACTAGCAAGGCGTATAGAGTATTTAATAGAAGAACTTTGAATATAGAAGAATCTATACATGTTGCCTTTGATGAGATTGTAGACCTTGGGGGAAATCCTCTTGAGTCAAATAAAAGACTTGCAGGTGATGATGAATATATAAGAGAGGCCCTTGATGAATTATACTTGGAAGATAATGTGCCTTCTCAAACTCCTCAATTAGCAAAAGAATGGCAATCACCTAGAGGACTCTCAATGGACAATATCATAGGTGATATCTCAAAAGGGGTAAGAACTAGAAATATGAATAATTTCCGTATGTCTGTTGCTTTTGTGTCACGCATTGAACCTAAAAACATTGAGGAAGCACTTAAAGATGATCAGTGGTGCATAGCCATGCAAGAAGAACTTAACCAATTTGAAAGGAATCAAGTCTCGGGAACTAATCCCAAGAGAAGAGTCACATCAAGTTATTGGAACTAAATGGGTATTCAGAAATAAGCTTGATGAAGATGGTAATATAACAAAGAATAAAGCCGGACTTGTTGCAAAAGGCTATTGTCAGGAGGAAGGTATAGATTATGATGAAACTTATGCTCCCGTGGGCCGAATTTGCTAAGATTATGCGAGGAGAGTTTGAAATGTCTATGATGGGAGAATTAACATTCTTCCTTGGACTTCAAATCAAGCAACTTAAAGATGGAACTTTTATCTCTCAAACTAAATACTGCAAAGAGATCCTCAAAAAGTTTGGTATGGACACCTCAAAGGAAGCTAACACACCCATGGGAACTTCATGCTATTTAGACAAGGATGAATCAGGTTTGGAAGTAAATCAAACTATGTATAGAGGTATGATAGGATCACTATTATACTTAACTCGCTAGTAGACCCGATATTATGCATTCTGTTTGTGTGTGTGCTAGATTTCAAGCTTGTCCTAAAGAATCTCATTTAATTGCAGTAAAACATATTTTAAAATACTTAAAAGGAACTACTGGATTTGGCTTGTGGTATCCGTCTCGATGCTTGTATTAGTTTATTAGGATATTCTGATGCTCGATTATGGTGGATGTAAAATTGATAGGAAAAGCACTAGTGGGACATGTCATTTGTTAGGTTCATCCTTAATATCATGGCACTCTAAGAAACAAGCATGTGTAGCTTTATCTACCACTGAAGTCGAATATATTGCAGCTGGTAGTTGTTGTGCTCAAATTCCGTGGATGAAACAACAATTAGAGGATTATAGCATATATTTAAATGACATTCCATTAATGTGTGATAATACGAGTGCAATCAACTTAACAAAAAATCCAAGAATGCACTCTAGGACTAAACATATTGAGATTAGACATCACTTTTTAAGAGATCATATCAAGAAAGGAAACTGTAAGATAGAGTATGTAGACACTAAACGTCAATTAGCAGATATATTTACTAAGCCTCTACCCAAGGATAGATTCTATGATCTTAGAAGAGACTTAGGGATACTAGAAATAGCTTAAATTCTCGCTTAATTTGAATGATTTTGGATGATTGTTATGATTAAATTCGTGATGCAGGATATTCATAGGTTATAATGTGTAAAAACCTTAAAAAACTTAATATAGCCTCTGGAATAATCGATTCATCGGAAGTGATAATCGATTATTTTTTCCTCAAAACGTCCAAAACAGGGTATTCTCCTTCGGAATAATCGATTATCTCGTGAAATAATCGATTAAATGCCTCTAAAAATCGATTATTTACTGGAAATAATCGATTAAAGTTGTCTAATGTAGAGATAATTGATGAATTTTCTTTTGTTATTGTCTTGATGTTGTAAAATATGATGTTTCTTTCATGCTATGATTGAGGGGGAGCTTTCTCTAACTTATGCATATTTTGAGGGGGAGCTCTTATGATTGATGTTGCAGAGTTCTTTTTGATTATAATCAAAATAGGGGGAGAAAAATTTAAAGCCTATGATTCAATATTAAATGTTATCTCGGTATGTTTAATGTGTTTGTTAGTATGACGAGATAAAACAGAGTTATTACAAGGGCTTTAAAAAGATAATTTTGATCATCATCAAAAAGGGGAGATTGTTGAACATTCAAGGACTTGATGTTGCAAATAATGATCATGAAGAGTGTTGATTTTGATGATGATCCAAGAGCTTAAAGACTTAGAGTATTGAAGATTGAAGATTGATGTTTTCTCGTATTGTAATAACTCTGTTTTAGTTTGATTGAGTCTCGTAATTATAGAGTCTAAGATAGCCGGTACATAGTCTCGTAACTTAGAAGCTTCAAAATGCTCAAATTTATCATGCAGGCTCGGCTTTAATCGATTATATAGGGAAATAATCGATTAAAACAGTGAGAAAACCATTTTCAAGCATATACTCACTGTTTTAATCGATTAAAACATCAAAATAATCGATTAAAAGGTCAAATAATCGATTATTTCACCAAATAATCGATTAAACCAGAGAGGATTGGGTTCTGCGTATTTGGCTCTGTTTTAATCGATTAAAACTCCATTTAATCGATTATTTCAGTCTGTTTTTGTTTTTAAATTTCAAATTAACCCTATTTTCGAAAACCCAATTACCAAGAACCCTAGTTTCGAAATCCCCAATTCCTTAACCCTAATTTCCCTACTTAAACTCTGCTTTGGCACTCAGAAAAAAGATGAACAACTAAAGAACAACTCTTTCCATACAAAAGTTAAGTGCTTGTGAGTGCCGAGAACTGTTTGTTGCAAGGAAAGGGGGCTTTTGGAAACTTCGGTGTGAGGCTAGAAGCGATAAGAATCACTAAGTGGAGTTCTTAGTGGATTGAGTGCTGTGCCGTCTCCGGGAAAGTCTGTTCTTCGGGGCTTTTGGAAACTTGGTGTGAGGCTAGAAGCGATAAGAATCACTAAGTGGAGTTCTTAGTGGATTGTGTGCTGTGCCGTCTCCAGGGAAAGCTGTTTATCATCTCTTGTGGATTTCAAGAGAGGTTTTATCTTTAACTTTATCTTTTTCATTATAATTTGTGTTGTAACAACTTTGTTCTTAGTGACAGCGTTAATCCTCTTTTGAGTGATTAGCAACTGGACGTAGGGTCTTTTGATCCGAACCAGTATAAACCTACTGTGTAATCTTCTCTACTCTTCTCTATTTACATTTACGCAGTTTTTAATCGGTAAAATTTGGGGAAATTTTGAAAACCTAATTTTTATTAAGAAACCAATTCACCCCCCCCTCTTGGTTTTTGTCCGACCACGCGAACATTCCGCTGCGCGATTCTAACAAATTTTTCCTTTACTTCTTAGGGATCCAATCCTTGATTTGATTTTTTATGATGGAGTCTTGGCTCCGACTTTTGTGAGGCTCTTTATTGAGCGGAATGAAGAGTTTTTCTTCTTTTTCTTTTTTGGGATTCACCGAGGAGTCTGTCGGTTTCCTGGGGATCCAAATTTGATGATGGAGTCTTGGCTCCTGGCTTTATGAAGCTTTTATTTGAGCTGGAAGATGGAAAAATTTTTGTTTTCCTCTTTTTGTAGATTTTCTTGATATATTCTTCTTGGAGATTTTTTATTTGGCCTTTTTCGTTGTGGCCTCTATTGGGGAATGAAAGTTTTTCTTTTCTTTCTTTTTGTTGCCCCCCGGTGATATGGAGGATTTGACTCCGTTTTCTTTGATGGACTTTTGTGTAGTCCTTATTCTCCTTTGGGGAATGAAGCGGAGACTCTTGCATGAGTGTGCTTGATGACTCATGTGGTGATGCCGCTGAGTCGTGAGGTGATCTTTTTTGTTTTTCCTATGGAGTAGGCAAGGATCCTCTTGGGGATGATCAAGCCTTTCCTTTGGCTTTTCTACGTTTATAACTTCCTTTTCTTAATATGGAAGGATGTTGATTGAAGCTTCGACTGACTCTTTTTGACGATTCATGTGGTGGTGTTGAGTCACGAAGTAATTTTTTATTTTGCCTTTGGAGTAGGCAAGGATCCTCTTGGGGATGATCAAGCCTTTCCATTGACTTTTTCTTATGTTGATGACTTCCTTTTCCTTGGATGGAAGGATAGTAGTCGGATCTTTAAATGACTATGGTTGACGACTCATGTGATGATGATGCTAAGTCATGGAGTGATTTTGTTTTGCCTCTGGAGTAGGCAAGGATCCGCTTGGGGATCATCGAGCCTTTCCGTTGGCCTTTTTCTTCGGTGTACCTTCTTTTATTGGTGTAGAAGGTTGGAGATAGTTTTCTTGAAGCTCTTTATTCTGCTGGAATGATTTTGATTTCGCCTTTCGTGATTTTGATTTTCATTTAGAGGCTGGATTTTGGCACCTTCTATTTTCAATCATAAGCATGGAGACTATCCTCCTTATATGCATGTTTATTATTCTTGTTTGAAGAAAATTATTTTTCTTGATTTTGACAAAGTCGTATTATGCAACTACTTTGTGTGTGAATGTCCTAAATGCAATCTATTTGTTTATTCATTTTTGATGCATTTAGAAAGTAACTGGCCTTCTCCCGTTGGCTTCTCATGAATATGCCAATGGGCTCCTTTCTTTATGACCATGATGGGCTCCTCCTTTATGATGATGGGCTCTTCTTTTATTAATCTTTTGGTCTTAGCCCTATCTTTTGCCTAGACCGCCCTTTGCGGGTTTTCGATCTAGCGGGCTGCCTTAATTTTTGCCTAGAATATCTTAGGGGGATTTTGCCTAGATCGTTCTTTTGGGATTTCCGATCTAGCAGGCTACCCTAGTTTTTACCTAAGAATATCCTAGCAGGCATTTATTATTTTCTTATTTGTTATGCTTCCCCTTTTTTAGATGCATGCTTGATCTTTGATTAAAGGTCTTTGCACAAATTTATGATTTATCAATAAAGAGGCATTCCATAATATTTGGTCAAGAGAAAGGAAATGAAAAGGAATTTTTATTGATAAATGAGCAAAAGTTTATTTCTTTTATTAGAAGGATTTCAAAAGGTATTTAGAAGAATGGGTGGTCAGGGTTGGCTATACTGTATAGGCTTAAACAGTCATGTCCATGATATCTGCCCCCTGGTTCTCCTAATTGCTTCAGTTGATATGCCTGAACTCAGAGTGAAGACTATGCAGACTGCTTGCTTATGGAAGAATGTTACTTTAGCCGCCTTTTCGGTTTTCGACTAAAGTAACCATTGCTCTTAGTTTTTTTTTTTTTTTTTTTTACTTTTTTTTTTACCTCTTCTTTTTGCCTAGGACGTATCCTAGCGAGAAATATGGACCCTATCTTTTGCCCAAGAATGTCCTTTGCAGATTTTCATTCCTGACGGGTCTTGAGCAATGTCTTCAAGCATAATACTTCTTTACCGCATCAGAGTTGATTAGGTGTCAAAGTTCTTTTCCATCCATATTGGCGAGGATAAGAGCCCTTTCCGAGAAATCTCATTTGACCACAAGGGGTCCTTCGTAGTTCACTGCCCATTTTCCAAATTTATCCTTTTGGGCTGGAAGCAACTTATTTACCATTAAATCCTTCTTATGGTAAATGTGAGGGTTGATCTTTTTCATAAGCCTTTTTTATTTTCCTTTGATAGGCTTGTTCGTGAGATATAATATTCAACCATTTTCTTCAACAAGGTTTAGCTGGTCATATCAGCTTCGAACCCATTCAGCTTCTGTTTACTTCCATCATGTGCTTTTGTCAACATGATTAGCTGTACCAATTTGCCGTCTCGGATCTTTGTTATAACCGAAGAGTAATCCTTTTGAATGTAGAGCAATTGTCATGTCAATGCCCCTCTTCCTTTCCTTAGGGATTTCAATCCTCCTATTGATCACTATATTTTCACATTCCCCAGTTAATTACTTGAATGCTTTATAGTGAAAGGTCAAGAGAAGAGAAAGAAAGGGATTTATTGCAAAGGCTTGTGTTTTAGTGGGATTCTTTTTATGAAATAATAGTTTCTGTAAGAATGGCTAGCCAAGGTTGGTCGGTGTTTAGGCTAGTTTAAACAAACGTTTTGTTCTTAATGAGGTGGTGTCTTCAACTGAATACTCTGGCGCCTATTTGTGACTGATTAACTTTCCTAGTCTGCCCTTTTGGGTTTTCAGCCTAGGATTTTGTTGTGTCCTAACTTTTGTCTAGGTTCCCCTTTTTCATTTTTTGGGATACCTAGCGGACTTTATTTAGTCTATGACGCTTTGATTATTTTGATACATTTTGGAACAAAACGTTTGTCTAACACATGGTTATTTAATGGGGTATAGACATGATTAGTGAGAAAAGAAGCAGATAGTAAGAATAGCATTCTTTTGTAATTCAAAGGGAAATGTGTGCCCTAAAGATGCTCGGGGGTCGGGCGCACCCCGAGGAGTTATCTCTAATAGTCATTGGGTTTACATCCCTTAAAATCGGAAGAAGGACATCTAATGACTAATGCTACCCTTGATGCTAATATCCCTCCTTTTTGGAAGATCGTCTTTTTAAGATATGGAGAGGAGACTTCCTTTTTCATCGTACGACTTGTCCTTTTTTGTAGGGTTGTTCTTTAAAGGGTTATCCTTAAAATCTGGTGGCTCTCTTATTCTTTGAGCATCCTTTCCAAGCCCTTGTCCGGGCTGTATCCATATCTCTTCATTATATGGGCCACTTTTAAATTGCTAGGAAGTCTTTCCAAATTTTCAAATGTCTTCTTCAGCCGCATCCATTTAAGGTATGGTAGACGGTTCGCTGATTCGAATGTAGTCTTTAACTTGAACCATGATAAATTTGTCACCTACCACGAATTTGATTTTTCGGTGGAGCGTTGAAGAAACTGCCCTAGCACCGTTAATCCAAGGTCTACTTAATCTTCCCCTTGGATTCTTTTTTCCTTTGCCTCTTCGGTTTCTTTATTTTTCCTTTGTTTTTAGGAGCATTGATAGCCGTTCCGCAAGCGTACGGAGTATTGCGTAATAAAAAGTTATCGTTCCCACAGAGATTATGCCCAAGTACCGGTACACAGTGATTCAATTATCTAAACAAATGGTTTCAAATAGAATATATTGCAAAATGAATAGAAAACCAAAAACTATTGACAAGAGACTCAAGGTGAAAACTTTCTTAGGAGTCGGTAGGTTTATATGTTACGTATTCAATTTAAATCAATTCGTTTCCCATTATTTAACTTCTATTTCTAAGGTGAATTTTCCTTAATTGATTAATGTATTCCTCTCGAAACCCCACTAACGTACCTAATTACCGAAGAACAACGTTCAATTCGTTAAGTAGATCCTTTACGCTTTATGAAAATCCAATTACCCCTCAAAGAGTTTTGTCTACTTTCGTAACCCAAATCCCTAGGTTCAATTCCATGCTTTTCTAATGATATATCGATCTCTCAATCATCCACATCATTTAAATTCATCTAACCTTATCTCTAAGCCATTAGAAGCTTTAGGTTCTCATGGAAATGAATAGAAAACAGAAATTCAATAACGAGAGAAATTCAAAGTATTCAAAATTGATACATAAACATATTCCCCCTAATCCCAAGAATGAGATTTAGTGTGCCATAGAAATGATTATTACAATCCACAATACAATCAAATCAAACCCTAACATAAGAGAAAAGTATAAATGAGACAAGAAATTAGAGAGTAGAAGAGAAGTTCTCACTATCTCCTCTGTAGCTTCTTCAATTTCCCTCTTGATAGCAGCTGGTTTTTCTCCAATTTTCTTTTTGGGAAAAACGCCTCTTCTCTTTGTGTGTTCGTGTCTCCCCTTTTGTGTCTTCGTGTCTTTGTTGTGCCCTGTAACTTCTTTTTTTTTATCTTTTATGCTCAAAAACCGCTCCTTTAATTCAGGGAAGATGCAAAACGTGCAGAATCCACTGGCAGTGGGAAAAACCCACGGCCAGTGGATCGTGACAGGGGCCCAATAATCATTTTCCAGAGAAACCCACTGGCAGTGGGAAAAACCCACGGCCAGTGGATCGTGACAGGGGCCCAATAATCATTTTCCAGAGAAACCCACTGGCAGTGGGAAAAACCCACGGCCAGTGGATCGTGACAGGGGCCAAATAACTCATTTTCCAGTGAAGTCCACGGCCAGTGGGAAAAACCCATGGCCAGTGGATTTGTTTTACGCCACAGTGCCATTTTCCAGTGAAGTCCACTGCCAGTGGGAAAAACCCATGGCCAGTGGATTTCACTTAACTTCACCCAAAATGCTCTTTAACAATATTTTAAGGCCCTGAAGTGTTGTTTTCTCTTTTCTTTTACAATGCAATCCAAGGTTTTATGTTTGTGCTTTTAGTGGCTTGAATTCCTTTCCATCCAATGCTTCATCGAATGCTTCCTGTTTCCAAGTTTATAAACCTATAACAAAGCTATTCCTGCAAAACTGAGACACCCGAATAACATGTGTGGAATGAAAGAAAACAATTGGAATTAAGGGGAATTCTAACACAAATAAACTAGAAAACTCAAATAAAGCGCTATTAAAAATGATGCAAACTAGACACTTATCAAGCATTATCTTGTAGCTCCTTGGATGAATAAATTTTTTTGCTTATCGTCCTGCCCCCAATGCTGGCTATATTGGAGATATCTTCATTGACGGACAATTCTTTTGTGCATATTCACAGTACAACTTTATCTGATGTATAAGCGCAAAGGTGTTATTGCCCCTTCCCTGACATTATTAATTTGGGTATCGACATTTACTTCTTTCTTATTGTCTCCTTGTCCCAAATTGAAGGCCTTAGTTTTTTCCTTATGGGGCTGTATCAATTGAGCTTATTTTTCCAATAGTCTTTGCATGTCCGGGGAAATGGTCCCCTCCTCACTGTCTGACTCAATCCATTCGCCTTTGGATTTCAGATCCCGCAGAGAGTTTTCAATCACAGACATGACTGTTTATATGGTCTTTATTTGGGTCTAGATTTTATTCAATTATTTTGGAATGAGAGAGAAAAGAATGAGAAGCATATGAATATTATGAAAAATGCCTCATTGTATTGATGAAAAGAGAAATATATACAGAGTCCCTTTAATCAAAAGATCTTGTGCCCACGGGCAGAGACCGTGAGAGATGCATCGGAAGCTTTTAATTTTTATTTATTTATTATTATATTTTTTTTTACCAAAAGATGCACAAAATGAAGAGCCCTAGTTAGCTGGCCTTCTTTACCCAGGCTCACTATTCTAGTTGTGACAGAGGCGTGTCATCCATCTAAGGACCTAAGGGTCGGGAGCATTGAAGGTGATCCACCTAGCATTCAACAAATCTTGGACCTTATACTTCAAGGCCATACAATTCTCCACAGAATGCCCAGGAGCGCCTGAATGGTAATCACAGTTCTCATTAGGCTTGTACCATTCTGGGTATGGTGGCTCCATTTTCTTTGGAGGGACATATGCTAGGAGATGGTCCTTTATCAATTCTTGCAGCAGACTTCCATAGGAGGTTGGAATTGGAGTGAATTTCTTCTCTTGTCTACGTGACTGCCTAGATGGTTGTGAAGAGGAAGAAGGGGTAGTGAGGTTGATGGCATTTACGCTCCCCTCTTTCTTCTTGCCAAAGGACTTCTTGAATGATATGTGGGATTTCTTAAACTTGGGAGGGAATCGAGTATTTTTGACATCGGTTACCTCCTTTACATCAAAGTTGTATCCCTCTAATGCCCTTAATTTCTCCTCTAGGGCAGGGATTTGTTGTTTGGAAACCTCATTATAAAGACATTGTTGGCGTATTAGTTCCATTAAATACGCTATCTGCTCTTTTACGAAGTTAAACTCAGTGATGAGCCTGTGGTTTTGTTTCTCTAACCACTCCTTTAATTGCGGTACCTGCTCCTTTATGGCATTAAGCTCAGCGGTGAGCATACGATTCTGCTCCTCTAATTTTTCCATCTTCTTGGCTTTTTTAGCGCGAGTGAGAACAAGTAGAAGACCAGCCACTTTCTAAATGATTTAAAGATTTTTATTATAGATTTTTATTTTAAATTATTAGTGTGAGATAGATATGTCTTAGACAATAGCTTTGGTATTTTCTCAAAAGCCTATGTTTTAAGGGTACCATACCCACCTCAGTGTGCTAACTTCCTTTTTTTAAAGGTTGCCAACATACCTTAGCGCACTTATCTCTTCTAGGAAGGTGATAAACGCACTTGGGTCTCTTTCGCTATTGTCTAAGGATATCTAATGCATCCTAGAATGCATGTGCTTTATGCATGCACTACAAAAATATTTTTTATGACAACAGATATTGAAAGTGGAATAACTTTTGACTGGGTTGTCCGATTTGGACGCACAGCATGTCAAAACGAAGAGAAAAGGGTGAAGAACCAAGTTGCAAATACCCAAAGGGCATTTGGCCCAGTAATTTTCCCAAAAAATGCTCCTAAGACCCATTTTTTGGAGGTTTATTAAAATGATGTGCATGCATACTTTTCTTATTGCATTTATTCTCTCTCTTAGTTTTACCACTTATTGGATGATGTGGTATGAATGATACGACTTTGCCAAGAATCTTTTTATTATAAAAAGGAATTTTTATGGCTTTCAATCGTTTTTATATTTTTTATGACCATTTATCTCTTCTGTCGGTCAACGTGGCTACTTAGCTTACAAAGAACCTGAAACCAGGCTAGCTTAACTAAAGACTGTCCGAGATAAAGTTGGCTTATCTTATCACTTTTTGATTTTTAGGTTTTTTCATTATTTTGTTTGTTGTATGATTACCCTATGCTAATGCATCAATACAAATGCAGCAAACGAATGCACACACAATTCATACATCCACGAGCAGAGCCACGCTTATTTAATCACGTGGTGGGGTTTTCCTGCAGAAACGTGTTTGGTTTGGGTGGTTCTAAACTGTTCTCACCAAGGCCAAAGGTCCCCAAGGTGCCCCCATTATAGGGACCTCTCAATCTCTCAGTCCTCGGGTCATGCACGGAACTCCGTGGCGACATCCTTAGACCAAAAGAAGAGAGTTATCACCTTGAGTTGGTGATTTCTGACAACGGTTGTAGCCCCGTGTGCCAACAAGCCGGTCGTATCTGCCACCCACTCCCTATAGGTATTCACTCTTGCCCCCGGGTATAGAGGGACTGTTGTGTGCAAGGGTTTTTGTGTGCAATTTATATTTCAAACAATTTGCAGAAATAATCATACAGCAATTATTAAAGCCATACAATAAAAATACAGAAAAGGGTAAAGGTGTAATTTCAAATCTTTAATTAGTTTGAATTTATCTGTCACTAAATGGGATCAACTCTCTAGCTTCCCCAGTGGAGTCGCCATCTGTCGCCGCCGTCCGTTCCGACGTCTAGGGACATCTCAAACCTTTAATGCGAGCGGTCGCGAAAAGATGGTTAAGACTCGCGTTTTTTGTTTAAAATATGTTCATTGCTTCCGAGGTGCTCAACAACTGAACTATCCTCTAATAAAAGCAAGGTTTTCGAAAAGGGTTCTTCTGGAGTCGCCACCAATGTTTTGACCATAAACATTGGGAAAGGAGAAAAAGGCATTGATTTTAATAAAAACCAAACTTGGCCATTATAACCAGAGTTGGGTAAGGGAGTTAGTTATGTGTGGGGAAGGTATTAGCACCCCACAACGCCCCTTTCAGGTTCCCTATGACGGATTAATTCATTTTAAGTGAAGATTACAAGTAATTACGCTATTACCCTATTTTATTCGTACAACATTTAAATATGGCTATCTACATGATTTCATATATAAAGCAATAAATAAAGCAATAAAAGAGAAGAGATTTGAAAAGAACCTCCGTAGCAAGCTTTATATAGCAACTCTGTTACAATAAGGACGCGTTTCGACAGTCCCTCGCTCTACAACGACTCTCCTCACGACAAAACTCAACTCGACTAAAATTTTCTAGAAGAATCGAATGCCGGAATATAATTCCTTAACTGATTGTTACCTATATAAGGCAATCAGAAAGATCATTCGAAAGAGGGAGAGAAGTAGACAAGTGCTCTAAGTTGTCTGGAGTGTTGAAAATGAGCAAATGAGCCTCCTATTTATAGTTTTCGCTGCCTGACACATCTGGGATGGCCGTCTGGGCCGGGACGGCCGTCTGGGGTGGGACGGCCGTCCCACTTGCATTTTTAACACAGAGCCAGCCCCCCTCGGACTTGGGACGGCCGTCCCACATGTGGGACGCGCGTCTCACTTGTCCTAGGTTAGTTGGGACGGCCGTCCCAACCCTGGGACGGAGGTCTCGACCTGTTTTGTCCAGTTTTTGCATTCTGGGACCCCGAGAAGCTTTCCTTACTTTTTTCGGATGTTGGTTGATGCCGATATGTGTCCGTTGAAGCTTTATCTTCATATAGGAAGTCTTCTTGGCCTTCATTAAGATGCCGGACGAGCTTTATCTTTATGTAGGAAGTCTCCTTAGCTTTTGTTGGGTGATTGGGTGAACTCTATCTTGTTATGAGAGGTCTCCTTTTCTTTTATTAAGAAGCCGGGCAAAATTAGGGGTCTACAGGCGCGAATCCCTATAAATAGGGCCTCCATTCCCCTCATTTCACACACCTTTCTCACTCTCTCTCTAGTCACATCACTAGTTTCTCTCTCTAGAATCCCTCCGACGCATTTCCGGAGCTTCTGAGTGTCTTTAGAGTTTCTTTTAGAGCGTTTCGAGAGGTTTCCAACGTCGTGTAGAGTGAAGGGCTGCCGCAAAGCACCCTATTTTTAAAGAATTAATAGAAAGCTAGCCTCGGAGGTTCCTACTTTCTCTCTCTATCTTTTACCGCATTATTTAAATTACGCAATAGACATTAGGGCCATGTAGTCGTAATTTTAAATTCCAATAAAAGGGGAAAAGCGTATCTTTCCAGTTTAATCATTTAAATAGCTGGCCTATCATAGGGAACTCGAAAGGGGCATTGTAAAGGAACTAACACCTCCTTTACACGTAACTAACTCCCTTACCCAACTCTGGTTCTAACGACCAAAGTTGGTTTTTTCAAAAACCAACGCCTTTTAACTCCTTTTCCGATGTTTCCGGTAAAAACATCGGTGGCGACTCCAGAGAACCCTTCAAAACTAGCTCTTGGGTTAGCCCGGTTATCGGACAATCCAAGAGCACCCTTTCGAAAACCTCGCCCCTAGGTTCAACCCGGTTATCGGACAACCTAAAGGTGTTGTAACCACAAATAAAAACGCAAAAAATGGAAAGTCGGAAACCATCGCGTCGCTCTGACAGCCTCATTTTGACGGCGGCGACGGATGGCGACTTCACTAGGGAGGCCTAGAGAGTTGATCCCATTTAGTGATGGGCCAACTTAAAAATAAATAAACCAAGAAAATTACGCTTTTACCCTACCTTGTATTATAACATGATTTACTGGTTGGCTTTAATAAATTGTTGCTTGTTTATACTTACGCAATTGTTTGAAATACAAATTGTACACAAACCCATGCACACAACAGTTCCCTCTATACCCGGGGGCAAGTGAGAAATCCATAGGGAGTGGGTTGTTGAACATTCAAGGACTTGATGTTGCACTTGATGGACATGAAGATTGTTGATTTTGATGATAATTCAAGAACACAAAGACTTAGAGTGTTGAAGACTTGTTTTGTATTGTAATAACTCTGTTTAAATTAGATTGAGTCTGTAATATTAGAGTTTAAGATAACCGGTACATAGTATGCACCTTAGAAGCTTCAAAAAGCTCAAATTTATCATCCAGGCTCAGCTTTAATCGATTAAATAGGGAAATAATCGATTAAAACAGTGAGAAAAACCATTTTCTGTATCTGCTCACTAGTTTAATCGATTAAACCACATGTTAATCGATTAACAAGCCTGTTAATCGATTAACAACCCTTTTAATCGATTAAAACAGAGTGTTTTGGGGTTCTGTTGATTTTGCCTCTGTAATAATCGATTAATACTTCATTTAATCGATTATTTCAGTCAGATTTTGATTTTTAACTTCAAATCAACCCTATTTTCGAAAACCCTTTTCCCAAGAACCCTAATTCCGAAATTCCCAATTCCCAAACCCTAATTTCTCTACTTAAGCTTCTCTATGGCACTCAGAAAAGTAGAACAACCTTTTTCATACAAAAGTTAAGTGCTGTGAGTGCCAGAGAACTGTTTATTGCAAGAAAAAGGGGCTTTCGGAACCTGGTTTGGGCTAGAAGCGATAAGAATCACTAAGTAGAGTTCTTAGTGGATTGTGTGTTGTGCCGTCTCTAGGGAAAGTTGTTCATCATCTCTTGTGGATTTCAAGAGAGGTGTTTTCTTATCTTTATCTGTTCAATTGTAATTTGTTTGTAACAACTTGATTATATTGACAGCGTTAATCCTCTATTTGAGTGATTAGCAACTGGACGTAGGGTCTTTTGATCCGTACCAGTATAAATTTCCTGTGTAAGATTCTCTATCTCTTCTCTATTTACATTTACACAGTTTTTAATCGGTGAAATTTGGGGAAAATTTTGAAAACCTAATTTTTGTTAAGAAACCAATTCACCCTCCCCCTCTTCGTTTTTGTCCGACCACACGATCATTCCGCTGCGCGATTCTAACAAGTGGTATCAGAGCTTGCTTTGATAGTCATTCAAATTTTCGAAAATGGTCGGACAAAATCAAACTTTTGCCGAAGGTGCGTCTATCAACAGACCCCCACTTTTTGCAGGTCAAAATTATCCTTTTTGGAAGGTAAGAATGCAGATCTTTTTAGAGTCTGTTGATAGAGGCGTCTGAGACCCTATTTTAAATGGTCCATTTGTTCCTAAAATTACAGAGAACGGTGTTGACGTTCTTAAACCTTTTTCTAGATGGACTGCAGATGAAAACAAAAAAGCACAATTTGACGTTAGGGCTAGAAATATAATTTCATCTGCTCTAACCCTTGACGAGTTTTACAGGATTTCTGTTTCTAAAAGTGCTCACGAAATGTGGGAAATGCTTAGAGTGACCCACGAAGGTACCGACGACGTAGAGAGAGCACGTAAAAACTCCCTAATCCAAGAATACGAGATGTTTCGGATGCAGCAAGGAGAAACGATATTCGACGTTCAAAAGCGTTTCACTCATATTGTGAATCATCTCACCAGATTAGGTAAAGTATTTGACGTTGATGAATTAAATGTTAAAATTTTGAAATCTTTGGATAGGAAGTGGCAACCTAAGGTGAAGACCATCTCGGAGTCACAAAATCTTTCCACAATGTCAATGGCGGCGCTATTCGGAAAGCTAAGAGAGCATGAGTTTGAGTTTGGTAGGCTAAATGATGAAGAAGGACAATTTCAAAAGAAGAATCTAGCCTTCAAAACCGAAATCTCCAAAGGTAAAAATAAAAGGGAAGAAGAAGACTCAAACGATGAAGAAGAAGATTTGAGTCTTATGATAAAGAAGTTTACCAAATTCATGAAAACCAAAGGAAGACATCCCTTCAAAGGTAAAGGAAAGGTAAGGGAAAATTCTTCTGTAAATATAAAATGCTATGGTTGTGGTGAAGCAGGACATGTAAAGACAGAATGTCTAAACAAGAAAAACGATGAATTCAAAGGCAAAAAGGTCTTCAAGAAGAAAACCTATATTGCTTGGGACAACAGTGATTCAAGTTCGGAATCAAGTGACTCGGAAGTAGAAGCAAATATTTTCTTAATGGTAAATGACAACATTTCTTCTGATTTTGAGGTAAGTGATTCCGACACATCTTCTAGTGATGAGGATAATAACTATGATGAATTGCAAAATACTTATAATGAATTGTTTAGTGCTTTCAAGAATTTGAAAAATGAATATAAAGTTGTAAAGAAGAATCTAAGTAGATCCGAAAATGAAATAGACTCTTTAAAAATGAAAATCACATGTTTAGAAGAAAAGGAGTCCTTAGAAACGAAAATTGTATGTTTAGATGAGGAAAATGATAAGAACTTAGCATGTGCAAATTGTAAAGAGCATGAATATGACATAGATATTCTTAATCATTTGCTAGACAAAGCCGAAAAGGAAATAGATGATCTTACAAAGCATGAAATGGTGTTTGCTCAAAATAGTGTAAATCATCAAGTTCCTTTGAAAAAGACTAAAACTAAAAATAAAAGAGTATGGGTAGAAAAAGGAACTAGAGCATCTATGATTAGAAATGCATCATTTTCAAATGCTACATCTAAAGCATGTTTTTATTGCATGAAACAAGGTCACACGTCAAATAGATGTAAAATTAAACATTTTGGTGTACCTAAAGGTAAATACATTTGGATTCCTATAGTTAAATAGTTTGTTATGTCTCTAACCCCAAGGACCCAAAAGTTGTGGGGACCTAAGTTTACTATATTCTTGTTTTGTAGGAAACTTCCAAATCAAAGAAGTCTATGTGGTATCTTGATAGCGGATGCTCAAAACATATGACCGGAGATAAATCTAAATTTGTGAGTTTCAAGGCTAAGGAATAAGGATATGTAACTTATGGGGACAACAACAAAGGAAGATCCTTGGAATTGGAAACATAGGTGGTGCAAACACTTTGGAGATCAAGGATGTGCTACTTGTTGATGGACTTAAGCATAATCTCCTTAGCATAAGTCAATTATGTCACAAAGGATTTAAGGTAATTTTTGAAAGTAAATTTTGCACCATACATTTGATAGATTCCGAAAATGTAGAATTAAAAGGCATTAGGCATAACAACATATATTTGATTGATTTGGATTGTTTACATGATTCTAGTATAACATGTTTAGTTGCTAAGGAAGAGAACCCTTGGTTATGGCATAAGAGAGCGGCTCATATAAATATGCATCATTTGAACAAATTGATTTCAAAAGACTTAGTTATTGGTTTACCTAAGTTAAAATTTGAAAAAGATAGATTGTGTGATGCATGCCAAAAGGGTAAACAAGTAAAATCATCATTTAAATCAAAGAATGTTATTTCCACTTCAAAACCCTTAGAATTATTACATTTAGATTTATTTGGACCTTCTAGGATAAAAAGCTTTGGTGGAAATTATTATGGTCTTGTGATAGTTGATGATTATTCTAGATATACATGGACATTTTTCCTAACTACGAAAAGTGAAGCTTTTAAGGTCTTTAGAAAATTTGCAAAACAAATTCAAAATGAGAAAGACTTAAGAATTAAAGTTTTAAGAAGTGACCATGGTGGTGAGTTTCAAAATGAAAAGTTTGAAAATTATTGTGAAGAAAATGGAATATTACATAACTTTTCTGCTCCTAGGACTCCCCAACAAAATGGTGTAGTTGAAAGGAAAAATAGGTCATTAGAGGAACTTGCTAGAACTATGTTAAATGAATCTAATGTTCCTAAGTATTTTTGGGTTGATGCGGTTAGTACTGCATGTTATGTTTTAAATAGAAGGCTCATTAGGTCAATTATTAAATCTACTCCCTATGAATTGTTTAATGGTAGAAAACCTAATGTTGCTCACTTGAAAATTTTTGGTTGTAAGTGCTTTGTGTTGAATAATGGAAAGGACAACTTAGGAAAATTTGACTCTAAAGCTGATGAGGGCATTTTCTTAGGTTACTCATTAACTAGCAAGGCTTACAGGGTATTTAATAGAAGAACTTTGAATATAGAAGAATCTATTCATGTTACTTTTGATGAGATTGTAGACCTTGGGGGAAATCCTCTTGAGTCAAATAAAGAAATTGCAGGTGATGATGAATATATAAGAGAGGCTCTTGATGAATTGTATTTGGAAGAAAATGAGCCTTCTCAAACGCCTGAATTAACAAAAGAATGGCAATCACCTAGAGGACTTTCAATGGACAATATCATAGGTGACATCTCAAAAGGGGTAAGAACAAGAAATATGACTAATTTTTGTATGTCTGTAGCGTTTGTGTCACAGATAGAACCCAAAAATGTCAAGGAAGCGCTTAAAGATGACCAATGGTGCATAGCTATGCAAGAGGAACTTAACCAATTTGAGAGGAATCAAGTCTGGGAATTAATCCCAAGAGAAGAATCACATCAAGTTATTGGAACCAAATGGGTGTTTAGAAATAAACTTGATGAAGATGGGAACATAACAAAGAATAAAGCTAGACTTGTTGCCAAAGGCTATTGTCAGGAGGAAGGTATAGACTATGATGAAACTTATGCTCCTGTTGCCAGGTTAGAGGCTATACGCCTACTTCTTTCTTATGCATCTTTGATGAAATTTAAACTATATCAAATGGATGTTAAGAGTGCATTTTTGAATGGTTTTATTAAAGAAGAAGTTTATGTGGAGCAACCCCCTGGTTTTGAGGATTTTAGTTTTCCTAATCATGTTTTTAAATTAAAGAAAGCATTATATGGGTTGAAACAAGCTCCTAGATCTTGGTATGAAAGGCTAAGTAGTTTCCTGACTTCAAGTGATTTTTCTAGAGGAAAAATTGATTCTACACTGTTTATAAAGAAAGTTAAAGAACATATCTTATTGGTCCAGGTATATGTTGATGATATTATTTTTGGATCAACTGATAATTCGTTATGTGTAGAATTTGCTAAGATAATGCAGGGAGAGTTTGAAATGTCTATGATGGGAGAATTGACATTCTTCCTTGGACTACAAATCAAGCAACTTAAAGATGGCATCTTCATCTCTCAAACCAAATACTGCAAAGAGATTCTTAAAAAGTTTTGAATGGACACCTCAAAGGAAGCTAACACACCCATGGGAACTTCATGCTATTTAGACAAGGATGAATCAGGTTTGGAAGTTAATCAATCTATGTATAGAGGTATGATAGGTTCACTGTTATACTTAACTGCAAGTAGACCTGATATTATGCATTATGTATGTGTGTGTGCTAGATTTCAGGCTTGTCCAAAAGAATCTCACCTAATTGCAGTAAAGCATATTTTAAAATATTTAAAAGGAACTACTGGTTTTGGTTTATGGTATCCTTCTGATGCTTGTACTAGTTTAATAGGATATTCTGATGTTGATTATGGTGGATGCAAAATTGATAGGAAAAGTATTGTCGCCGCCGTCCGTTCTGACGTCTAGCGACATCTCGAACGTTTATGCGAGCGGTCGCGAAAAGATGGTTTAGACTCGCGTTTTATGTTAAAATATGTTCATTGCTTCCGAGGTGCTCAACAACTGAACTATCCTCTAATAAAAGAAAGGTTTTCGAAAAGGGTTCTTATGGAGTCGCCACCAATGTTTTGACCGTAAACATTGGAAAAGGATAAAAAGGCGTTGATATTAATAAAAACCAAACTTGGCCATTATAACCAGAGTTGGGTAAGGGAGTTAGTTACGTGTGGGGAAGGTGTTAGCACCCCACAACGCCCCTTTTGGGTTCCCTATGACGGATTCATTCATTAAGCAAAGATTATGAGAAATTACGCTATTACCCTATTTTATTCATACAATATTTAAATATGGCTATCTACATGATCTTATTTATATTGCATACATAAAGCAATAAATAAAACAGTAAAAGAGAAGAGAATTGAAAAGAATCTCCGTAGCAAGCTTTGTATTACAAATCTTTAACCGTGAGGATGCGTTTTGGCAATCCCCCGCTCTACAAAGACTCTCCTCCCGGAATACAATATCGACTCAACTAAATTTTAAAGAAGAATCGAATGCTGGAATACAATTCCTTAACCGATTGTTACATTTTTAAGGCAATCGGAGAGTTCATTCGAAGTAGGGAGAGAAGACAAGTGTCTGGTGTGTCAAAAAGTGGCAAATGAGTCTCCTATTTATAGTTTTCGCAGCCTGGCACTTTGAGACGGCCGTTTGGAGCTTGGAAAACAGGGACGACCGTCTGGGGAAGTTGGGATGGCCGTCTGAACTTTGGGACGGCCGTCCCAACCCTCAAAACAAGGTGGGACGGTCGTCTGGAGCTTGGGACGACCGTCTGGGCTAGCTGGGACGGCCATCCCAACTTCTAGGACGACCATCCCGACTGTTCTAGCCAGATTTCGCGTTCTGGGACCTCCGGGAAGCTTTCCTTTCTTTGTTTGGAAGTCGTTTGATGCCGTTAGACGTCCACCGAAGCTTTATCTTCAAATAGGAAGTCTTCTTGGCCTTTATTGAGGTGCCGGGCAAGCTTTATCTTCATGTAGGAAGTCTCATTAGCTTTTATTGAGAGGTCGGGCAAAATTAGGGGTCTACAAGTACTAGTGGGATATGTCATTTGTTAGGTTCATCCTTAGTATCTTGGCATTCTAAGAAACAAGCTTGTGTTGCTTTATCTACCACTGAATCTGAATATATTGCAGCTGGTAGTTGTTGTGCTCAAATTCTGTGGATGAAACAACAGTTAGAAGACTATAGTATATTTTTAAATGACATACCTTTGATGTGTGATAATACGAGTGCAATTAATCTTACTAAGAATCCAGTAATGCACTCTTGGACTAAGCACATAGAAATTAGGCATCACTTTTTGAGAGATCACATCAGCAAAGGAAACTGTAAAATAGAGTACGTTGATACAAAGCATCAGTTAGCAGATATTTTTACTAAGCCTCTACCCAAGGATAGATTTTATGATCTTAGAAGAGACTTAGGGATATTAGAAATAGATTAAATTCTGCTCAATTAGACAGTTTTTGGATGATTATAATGTTATAATTCTTTATGTAGGATGTTCATAGTTTATCATGTGTTAAAACCTCAAAAATTTGATGTACTCTCTGGAATAATCGATTAATTGGAGTTATAATCGATTATTTGCATCCAAAACACTCAAAACAGGGTATTCCTCTCTAGATTAATCGATTAATTCGAAAATTAATCGATTAAATACAACATTAATCGATTAACTGCACAATTTAATCGATTAAATGGTTCTGGCACTGGTTTAATCGATTAATTCGAGTTTTAATCGATTAAACCTGGCAAGTTTGGCTTCCTAGCCGTTGCCAACAGATTTCTTGACCTATATTCTCTTCCATATGACCGTTGGACATGCTTGATTATAAATAGGGACCTCCATATCACTTCTACTCACTTCTATCTCTTGAAATCAAGCTTTCTTACCTTATTCTAGCTAACTTGCCCTCTTCTCACTACACTTAGCTTTCTAAATCTTCTTGTTATTCCTCTAATCTTTCAATGGCCTCATCTTCTCGTGCTAAGATCCCCGCTAGAAGAAGATCTGCACCCTCATCTCGTCCCTGTCCTAATTATGTAGAAGGATGGATTTCTGATACAGATGGCCAACAAGAATTTCTGACCTACTGGAAGGAACGTGCTATTATTTCTCCTAAGTTTCTTATTGGTGAGCAATTCATCAATAGGGAATTCAATTTTCCCAACCTTCTTGAAATACAAGGAGTTCTTCCCTTTATTCAAATGCAAGGTACTTATTATCCTGACCTTGTTAGGGTATTTTACTCTAGATTTAAATTTAGAGATCAAATTGCTACCTCTAGAGTAAAAGGCGTCACAATTATTCTTGACGATGATATTTGGGAAAACGTCGCTCACTTTCCAATTAGAGAAGATGTTATTAACATTTATGGTGAGTTAGATGACTTTGACAGGTTCTTAGCTTACCGTTCCTTTCTGCGAAATCCCTCCATGGAGATTGGGCGTCTCCTTCTTGTTGGACCTTTAAAGAAGGAGGAACGCATGATTCTGCATCTACTTGTCTGGATCCTATGTCCTTGGGCTACAAATCATGCTCAATGTTCTTCAATTGATCTTAGGATTATTCATGCCATAATGAATAATGAGCCTTTAGATTGGGGCGTTCTTGTCACCATGACTATGTTAAAAGCCAAACGCCATCCCACCTTCAAAATTCCTTATGCTCTCCTTGTCTCTCGGATTCTTGAATACAAAGGAGTCAAAGTCGAAGGTGAACAAACAGTAAGAACAAATAACTTGAATCGCATGCTTGACAGCACATTGATCCAACTACAAATGGTGCGTGTCAACGACATCTATGTTCACAAGGATGACGTTCCGAATCAAGGTGGTGATAATGAAGATTCTGATGAAGATATGCCTCCTGCTGCTGAGTTTCCCTCTGATCAAATCCAAAGTGTTGGAACTTCCTCTACTCATCATGAAACCCGACAATCCATGGAAGACATGTTATCTGACATGAATAAGAGGATGCAGTCATTCTTCACTCTTTCTGGAGTACAACATGAGGAAATAATTCGCCGTATATCTGATGTAGATGATAAAGTGTGCCGCTTAGAAAATAGATTTGATGCACACTTTCATAGTGATGATAGTGAAGAATTTTAAATTTGTTGTTATTTTTCTTCTTCTTATTGTAATGAATGCTTATCTCTGAAATAAAATGTGATGTTTTGTTATTGCTTTGATTGAGGGGGAGTTTTTCTCTAAGTTATGCATATTTTGAGGGGGAGCTCTTATGTTTGTAATAGATGAATTATTTTTTATTCTAATCAAAATAGGGGGAGAAAATATTTAAAGCCTAATTTGATTGTTTTTAAATATTATCTGGTATGGTTAATGTGTTTGTTAGTATGACAGATAAAACAGGTTATTACAAGGCTTTAAAAGATAATTTTGATCATCATCAAAAAGGGGGAGATTGTTGAACATTCAAGGACTTGATGTTGCACTTGATGGACATGAAGATTGTTGATTTTGATGATGATTCAAGAACACAAAGACTTAGAGTGTTGAAGACTTGTTTTGTATTGTAATAACTCTGTTTAAATTAGATTGAGTTTGTAATATTAGAGTTTAAGATAGCCGGTACATAGTCTGCACCTTAGAAGCTTCAAAAAGCTCAAATTTATCATCCAGGCTCAGCTTTAATCGATTAAATAGGGAAATAATCGATTAAAACAGTGAGAAAAACCATTTTTTGTATCTGCTCACTAGTTTAATCGATTAAACCACCTGTTAATCGATTAACAGGCCTGTTAATCCATTAACAACCCTTTTAATCGATTAAAACAGAGTGTTTTGGGGTTCTGTTGATTTTGCCTCTGTAATAATCGATTAATACTTCATTTAATCGATTATTTCAGTCAGATTTTGATTTTTAACTTCAAATCAACCCTATTTTCGAAAACCCTTTTCCCAAGAACCCTAATTCCGAAATTCCCAATTCCCAAACCCTAATTTCTCTACTTAAGCTTCTCTATGGCACTCAGAAAAGTAGAACAACCTTTTTCATACAAAAGTTAAGTGCTGTGAGTGCCAGAGAACTGTTTATTGCAAGAAAAAGGGGCTTTCGGAACCTGGTGTGGGCTAGAAGCGATAAGAATCACTAAGTAGAGTTCTTAGTGGATTGTGTGTTGTGTCGTCTCTAGGGAAAGTTGTTCATCATCTCTTGTGGATTTCAAGAGAGGTGTTTTCTTATCTTTATCTGTTCAATTGTAATTTGTTTGTAACAACTTGATTATAGTGACAGCGTTAATCCTCTGTTTGAGTAATTAGCAACTGGACGTAGGGTCTTTTGATCCGAACCAGTATAAATTTCCTGTGTAAGATTCTCTATCTCTTCTCTATTTACATTTACACAGTTTTTCATCGGTAAAATTTGGGGAAAATTTTGAAAACCTAATTTTTGTTAAGAAACCAATTTACTCCCCCTCTTGGTTTTTGTCCGTGTTGAACATTCAAGGACTTGATGTTGCAAATAATGATCATGAAGAATGTTGAATTTGATGATGATCCAAGAACTAAAGACTTAGAGTATTGAAGATTGAAGATTGATGTTTTCTGTATTGTAATAACTCTGTTTTAGTTTGATTGAGTCTGTAATTATAGAGTCTAAGATAGCCGGTACATAGTCTGTAACTTAGAAGCTTCAAAATGCTCAAATTTATCATGCAGGCTCGGCTTTAATCGATTATATAGGGAAATAATCGATTAAAACAGTGAGAAAACCATTTTCAGCATATACTCACTGTTTTAATCGATTAAAACATCAAAATAATCGATTAAAAGGTCAAATAATCGATTATTTCACCAAATAATCGATTAAACCAGAGAGGATTGGGTTCTGCGTATTTGGCTCTGTTTTAATCGATTAAAACTCCATTTAATCGATTATTTCGATCTGTTTTTGTTTTTAAATTTCAAATTAACCCTATTTTCGAAAACCCAATTACCAAGAACCCTAGTTTCGAAATCCCCAATTCCTTAACCCTAATTTCCCTACTTAAACTCTGCTTTGGCACTCGAGAAAAAATGAACAACTAAAGAACAACTCTTTCCATACAAAAGTTAAGTGCTTGTGAGTGCCGGAGAACTGTTTGTTGCAAGGAAAGGGGGCTTTTGGAAACTCGGTGTGAGGCTAGAAGCGATAAGAATCACTAAGTGGAGTTCTTAGTGGATTGAGTGCTCTGTCTGGTCTCCGGGAAAGCTGTTCTTCGGGGCTTTTGGAAACTTGGTGTGAGGCTAGAAGCGATAAGAATCACTAAGTGGAGTTCTTAGTGGATTGTGTGCTGTGCATGTCTCCAGGGAAAGCTTGTTTATCATCTCTTGTGGATTTCAAGAGAGGTTTTATCTTTAACTTTATCTTTTTCATTATAATTTGTGTTGTAACAACTTTGTTCTTAGTGACAGCGTTAATCCTCTTTTGAGTGATTAGCAACTGGACGTAGGGTCTTTTGATCCGAACCAGTATAAACCTATTGTGTAATCTTCTCTACTCTTCTCTATTTACATTTACGCAGTTTTTAATCGGTAAAATTTGGGGAAAATTTTGAAAACCTAATTTTTATTAAGTAACCAATTCACCCCCCCCTCTTGGTTTTTGTCCGACCACGCGAACATTCCGCTGCGCGATTCTAACAAGTGGTATCAGAGCTTGCTTTGATAGTCATTCAAACTTTTCGAAAATGGCCGGACAAAATCAAACTTTTGCCGAAGGTGCGTCTATCAACAGACCCCCACTTTTTGCGGGTCAAAATTATCCTTTTTGGAAAGTACGTATGCAAATATTTTTAGAGTCTGTTGATAGAGGTGTTTGGGACGCAATTTTAAACGGTCCATTTGTTCCTAAAATTACAGAGAACGGTGTTGACGTTCTTAAACCTATTTCTAGATGGACTGCCGACGAAAGTCGAAAAGCACAATTTGATGTTAGGGCTAGAAACATTATTTCATCTGCTCTAACCCTTGATGAGTTTTATAGAATTTCAGTTTGTAAAAGTGCACAGGAAATGTGGGAAATGCTTAGAGTAACCCACGAAGGAACTGACGACGTCAAAAGAGCACGTAAAAATTCTCTAATTCAAGAGTACGAAATGTTCCGGATGCAACCAGGCGAAACGATATTTGACGTACAAAAACGTTTCACTCATATCGTGAACCATCTCACCGGACTAGGTAAAATTTTTGACGTTGATGAATTAAATGTTAAAATTTTGAAATCTCTGGATAGGAAATGGCAACCAAAGGTGACGACCATCTCGGAGTCACAAAATCTTGCCACTATGTCTATGGCGGCGTTGTTTGGAAAGCTTAGGGAGCATGAACTTGACCTTGGAAGACTAAATGAGGAAGAGGGTCAATATCAAAAGAAGAACCTTGCTTTCAAAACCGAGATTTCAAAAAGCAATAATAAGAAAGAAGAAGAAGACTCCGAAATTGATGAAGAAGAGATGAGTCTTTTTATAAAGAAGTTCACCAAGATGATGAAAGCAAAAGGAAGACATCCTTTCAAAGGTAAGGGAAAGGTAAAAGAAAATTCTTCCGTTAATATAAAATGCTTTGGTTGTGGTGAAGCAGGGCATATGAAGACCGAATGCCCAAACAAGAAAAATGATGAACATAAGGGCAAAAAGCAATTCAAGAAGAAAGCATATATTGCTTGGGATGACAGTGATTCAAATTCAGAATCAAGCGACTCAGAAATTGAAGCAAACATTTGCTTGATGGCAAATAACAACAATTCTTCGGATGTTGAGGTTAGTGATTCCGATTCATCCTCTTGTGAAGAAAATGATCATGATGAATTACAAAATGCTTATAATGAGTTATTTACTGCATTTATGGATATGAAAAAGGAATATAAAGTAGTAAAGAAGAATCTAAGAAAATCGGAAAAGGAAAATGAGTCCTTAAAATTGAAAATTGCATGTTTAGAAGAAAAGGAGGTAGCTAATACGAAAATTGTATGCTTAGATGAGAATAAGGACTTAGCTTGTGCAAATTGTAAAGAGCATGAATATGACATAGATATTCTTAACCATTTGCTTGACAAAGCCGAAAAAGAAATTGATGATCTTAGGAAGAATGAAATGGTTTTTGCTCAAAATAATGTAAATCATAGAGTTCCTTTGAAAAAGAGTAAATCTAAAAAGAAAAGAATATGGGTAGAAAAAGGAACTAGAGCATGTCATGTTAATAATGTATCTTATTCTAAAGCTACTCCAAATGCATGCTTCTATTGTATGAAACAAGGTCACACTTCAAATAAATGTAAAATTAAACATTTTGGTATTCCAAAAGGTAAATATATTTGGGTTCCAATAGTTAAATAAATCTGTTTGTCTCTTTTATTTATTCAAAGAAAATGGATCATTTTGTATGTTTTAAACAAAATGCTTAGGTAAAATCATTTTATCTTTTCTATCTGCATAAAGATTCTTCTCTTAAAGATTTTTGCGAGAAGCCTCTAAAATTGTTTTAAACGAGCTCAAAATAAAGTATTTTTACAAAAGCTTTCTTAAAACATGTTTTTAAGCTGATGCAGTTTTGAAAGAACCAAATAAAATCACTTAGAGTGGTCAAAGAAGTGTTTTTACAGCATTTTAATCGATACAACTGGTTTTTAATCGATTAAAACCATTTAGAACTCATTTTGACCGATCAGATTGTTATTATGAGCTGGTCGAAACGTTTAAATCGATTAAAAACACGTTTCAATCGATTAAAATTACTTAAAGGGTCTGGATGATCGATCAAAATCAAATTATGACCGATTAGAAGCAAATGTGATCGATCAGATTTTAATTATGAGCGGTCAGAAATTTTTCAATCGATTAAAAACACGTTTCAATCGATTAAAATTACTTAAAGGGTCTGGATGATCGATCAAAATCAAATTATGACCGATTAGAAGCAAATGTGATCGATCAGATTTTAATTATGAGCTGATCAGAATTTTTCAATCGATTAAAAACACGTTTCAATCGATTAAAATCACTTAAAGGGTCAGGATGACCGATCAGATTTTTATTATGACCGATTGAGTCAGGATGACCGATCAGATTTTTATTATGACCGATTGAGTCAGGATGACCGATCAGATTTTTATTATGACCGATCAGAACTCTTTTAATCGGTTAAAAACTCGTTTCAATCGATTAAAACAACTTAAAAACTTTTTCTACACTGCGTTTTAATCGATTAAAAGATGTTTTAACAGATTAAAACTGCACTTTAACAGATTAAAAGAAACTTTTAACAGATTAATTAAACCAGATGGTTTTGAAAATCTTCTATTGAAAGCAGTTTGGCTTGAACTTTCTAAACTCACATTGAATATAAGTTTTCACACATCCTTAAGCAATCAATTGAGCAAGCTGCGGTGCAAACACTTTGGAGATCAAAGATGTGTTACTTGTTGATATATTATTGGATCAACTGATAGTTTGTTATGTGTAGAATTTGCTAAGATAATGCGGGGAGAGTTTGAAATGTCTATGATGGGAGAATTGACATTCTTCCTTGGACTACAAATCAAGCAACTTAAAGATGGCACTTTCATCTCTCAAACTAAATACTGCAAGGAAATTCTCAAAAAGTTTGGTATGGACACCTCTAAGGAAGCTAACACACCCATGGGAACTTCATGCTATTTAGACAAGGATGAATCAGGTTTGGAAGTAAATCAAACTATGTATAGAGGTATGATAGGATCACTATTATACTTAACTGCTAGTAGACCCGATATTATGCATTCTGTTTGTGTGTGTGCTAGATTTCGAGGCTTGTCCTAAAGAATCTCATTTAATTGCAGTAAAACATATTTTAAAATACTTAAAAGGAACTACTTGGATTTGGCTTGTGGTATCCGTCTGATGCTTGTATTAGTTCATTAGGATATTCTGATGCTCGATTATGGTGGATGTAAAATTGATAGGAAAAGCACTAGTGGGACATGTCATTTGTTAGGTTCATCCTTAATATCATGGCACTCTAAGAAACAAGCATGTGTAGCTTTATCTACCACTTGAAGCTGAATATATTGCAGTGGTAGTTGTTGTGCTCAAATTACTGTGGATGAAACAACAATTAGAGGATTATAGCATATATTTAAATGACATTCCATTAATGTGTGATAATACGAGTGCAATCAACTTAACAAAAAATCCGATGAATGCACTCTAGGACTAAACATATTGAGATTAGACATCACTTTTTAAGAGATCATATCAGCAAAGGAAACTGTAAGATAGAGTATGTAGACACTAAACGTCAATTAGCGAGATATATTTACTAAGCCTCTACCCAAGGATAGATTCTATGATCTTAGAAGAGACTTAGGGATACTAGAAATAGCTTAAATTCTGCTTAATTTGACTGTTTTTGGATGATTGTTATGATTAAATTCGTGATGCAGGATATTCATAGGTTATAATGTGCCAAAACCTTAAAAACTTGATATAGCCTCCGGAATAATCGATTCATTGGAAGTGATAATCGATTATTTTCCCTTAAAAACGCCCAAAACAGGGTATTCTCCTCTGAAATAATCGATTATTTACTCGGAAATAATCGATTAAAGCTATCGAGATATTGAAATAATCGATTATCTTGAAATATAATCGATTAAATGCGACCAGCTTTGCCTCTTAGCCGTTGCCAACGGATATTTTGCCATGAAATCCTTTCTATATGACCGTTGGAAGTGTTTTCTCTATAAATAGAGACATCTAGGTCAATTATACTCACTTCTAACTCTTGTAATCAAGTTTTCTTGAAATCTATACTCTCTTTGCTTCATTATTCCCTCACTTGTCTCCAAAATCTCTTCAAGTTTATCTACTCTTTCAAATGGCCTCATCCTCTCGCCCTAAGATTCCTACAAGAAGAAGATCCGCACCTTCTTCTCATTCCCAGTCCTAATTACGTAGAAGGATGGATCTCTCGATGCGAGATGGTCAACAAGAATTTCTAACCTACTTGGAAAGAAAAAGCTATTATTTCTCCCAAATTTCTTATAGGTGAGCAATTCATTCGTAGGGGTTTCAATTTTCCTAATCTTCTTGAAATTCAAGGAATTCTCCCGTTTATCCAAATGCAAGGTACATACTATCCCGACTTAGTTAGGGTATTCTATTCTAGATTCAAGTTTAGGGATCAAATTGCTACATCCCGTGTAAAAGGGGTTACCATAATTCTAGATGATGATATTTGGGAAAATGTTGCTCACTTCCCCATTAGAGAAGATGCTATTAACGTTTATGGTGAGCTAGATGACTTTGACAGGTTCTTAGCTTATCGATCTTTTCTGCGGAATCCTTCTCTCGGAGGTTGGACGTATTCTTCATGCTTGGACCTTTAAAGAAGGAAGAACGCATGCTTCTACATTTACTTGTATGGATCTTATGTCCCCGGGCTACGAATCATGCCCAATGCTCTTCCATTGATCTTCGAATTATTCATGCCATAATGAATAATGATCCTTTAGATTGGGGTGTTCTTGTCAAAATGACCATGCTTAAAGCAAAACGTCATCACACCTTCAAAATTCCATATGCACTTCTTGTATCCCGTATTCTTGAATATAAAGGAGTGAATGTTGAAGGTGAGCAAGCGATTAGAACAAACAACTTAAACCGCATGTTGGACAGCACATTGACTCAACTTCAAATGGTGCGTGTCAATGACATCTATGTTCACAAAGATGACGTTCAAAATCAAAGTGATGCAAATGAAGACTTCGATTAAGATATGCCTCCAGCTCGATAATTTTCCCTCTAACCAAATCCAAAGTGTTGGAACATCCTCGTCTCATCAAGAAACAAGACAATCCATGGAAGATATGCTTTCAGACATGAATCAAAGAATGCAATCTTTCTTCAATCTTTCCAGAGTACGCCATGATGAAATTATTCGTCGCATATCCGATGTAGATGATAGAGTGGGTAGATTAGAAAATAGATTTGATACTCACTTTAATGATGAGGACAGTTGAAGAATTTTAAATTCTGTTATGTATTTTCTTTTGTTATTGTCTTGCTATTGTAATGGATAAATGATTATGAAATAAAATTTGATGTTTCTTTTATGCTATGATTGAGGGGGAGCTTTCTCTAACTTATGCATATTTTGAGGGGGAGCTCTTATGATTGATGTTGCAGAGTTCTTTTTGATTATAATCAAAATAGGGGGAGAAAAATTTAAAGCCTATGATTCAATTTTAAATTTTATCTGGTATGTTTAATGTGTTTGTTAGTATGACAGATAAAACAGGTTATTACAAAGGGCTTTAAAAAGATAATTTTGATCATCATCAAAAAGGGGGAGATTGTTGAACATTCAAGGACTTGATGTTGCAAATAATGATCATGAAGAATGTTGATTTTGATGATGATCCAAGAACTAAAGACTTAGAGTATTGAAGATTGAAGATTGATGTTTTCTGTATTGTAATAACTCTGTTTTAGTTTGATTGAGTCTGTAATTATAGAGTCTAAGATAGCCATGTACATAGTCTAGTAACTTAGAAGCTTCAAAATGCTCAAATTTATCATGCAGTGCTCAGCTTTAATCGATTATATAGGGAAATAATCGATTAAAACAATGAGAAAACCATTTTCAAGCATATACTCACTGTTTTAATCGATTAAAACATCAAAATAATCGATTAAAAGGTCAAATAATCGATTATTTCACCAAATAATCGATTAAACCGAAGAGGATTGGGTTCTGCGTATTTGGCTCTGTTTTAATCGATTAAAACTCCATTTAATCGATTATTTCAGATCTGTTTTTGTTTTTAAATTTCAAATTAACCCTATTTTCGAAAACCCAATTACCAAGAACCCTAGTTTCGAAATCCCCAATTCCTTAACCCTAATTTCCCTACTTAAACTCTGCTTTGGCACTCAGAAAAAAATGAACAACTAAAGAACAACTCTTTCCATACAAAAGTTAAGTGCTGTGAGTGCCAGAGAACTCGTTTGTTGCAAGGAAAGGGGCTTTTGGAAACTCGGTGTGAGGCTAGAAGCGATAAGAATCACTAAGTGGAGTTCTTAGTGGATTGAGTGTCTGTGCTGTCTCCTGGGAAAGCTGTTCTTCGGGGCTTTTGGAAACTTGGTGTGAGGCTAGAAGCGATAAGAATCACTAAGTGGAGTTCTTAGTGGATTGTGTGCTTGTGCCGTCTCCAGGGAAAGTTGTTTATCATCTCTTGTGGATTTCAAGAGAGGTTTTATCTTTAACTTTATCTTTTTCATTATAATTTGTGTTGTAACAACTTTGTTCTTAGTGACAGCGTTAATCCTCTTTTGAGTGATTAGCAACTGGACGTAGGGTCTTTTGATCCGAACCAGTATAAACCTATTGTGTAATCTTCTCTACTCTTCTCTATTTACATTTACGCAGTTTTTAATCGGTAAAATTTGGGGAAAATTTTGAAAACCTAATTTTTATTAAGTAACCAATTCACCCCCCCCTCTTGGTTTTTGTCCGACCACGCGAACATTCCGCTGCGCGATTCTAACAGTCCGACCACGCGATCATTCCGCTGCGCGATTCTAACATGGTGGCAGGTATGGTTCGCTGTAGTGATGGCCTTGTGCCCACCGGTGTGATCGGAAACCACCACTCAAGGTGATAACCTTCCTCTTTTGGCACAAAGACTGACTATGGCCTTAGTGCTAAGCATGGTCGGAAGGCTGGAGAGTGGGGACCCTATAATGGGGGCACCTTGGGGGCCTTAGCCTTGGTGAGAACAGTTAGAACCTACCTTCGCCAAATCACTTTTCTGCAGGAAAACCCTACCTCGTGATTAAAACGAATTCTCGCCTATTCGTGGATGATCGAATTGTGTATGCATATGTTTGTTGCATTTGTCTGTTGCATAGCATAACCAAACAACAAAAGAAAAATCACAAAAAAATATGTTCGCAATAAACACCCTTATCTCTGACAGTCTGCCTTTTAGCTAGCCTGGTTTCAGGTTCTTTGTAAGCTAAGTAGCCACGCAGTTCCGACATAAGAGATAAGGGACGCTAAATATTTTTCGCATAAAGCCACATTTTA
This sequence comes from Sphenostylis stenocarpa, assembly GCA_963425845.1. Classification (NCBI taxonomy): domain Eukaryota; kingdom Viridiplantae; phylum Streptophyta; class Magnoliopsida; order Fabales; family Fabaceae; genus Sphenostylis; species Sphenostylis stenocarpa. The sequence continues at coordinate 24,794,877 of OY731401.1, read as the reverse complement.
TCTCAGACAGTCTGCCTTTTAGCTAGCTTGGTTTCAGGTTCTTTGTAAGCTAAGTAGCCACGCAGTTCCGACAGAAGAGATAAAAGGCTAAAAAATAAAAATAAAATCCAATAAAAAATAAAATAATAATAAACAAAATCAAAACATTTATAAAAATAATTTTGACAAAGTCGTATCATCATGTCATAAGTGGAAAAACCAAGAGAAAAAAAAATAAATGCATAAGGAAAGTATGCATATGCATCATTTTAATAAATCCCTAAAAATGGGTCTTAGAAGCGTTTTTTGGGAAAATTACTGGGCCAAATCCCCTTCAGGTATATGCAATTTGATTCCTCACCTTTTTCCCTTCGTTTTGATATGATGTGCGTCCAAATCGGACATCTTAGTCAAAAGTTATACTACTTTGAACATCTACTGCCCTTTTATACTGGTGCATGCATAAATACATTCATTCTAAGGAATATCCATCTCATAAATCATTTGTTTTAAACAATAAAAATCTTTTTGCCTTCTAGAAAGTGGCTAGTATTCTTCATGCCCTCATCCACATACAAAAAAAACACAAAATCCCAAACACTATCATACATCATGTTAGAAAATAAAACATGATAATGTTTAGGAAAAAACAAACACTTGCATACATGCATCCACCAAACTTCATCCTCATAACATGCATCTAATAATAGACAATCGAAGAAGTGGACATTCCTCAATACCATGAAAAGAGGATTAGGGCATTCGCATGCCATGCACGGGAAGTCAAAAAGAAAATAAATAGAAATTCTAACCTGCCTATGGGTTCATTTAGGCTTCTCCACTTAAAAAAAAAATGTACTTCGAAACATTGCATTGAGGAATGTACATTGTCTGGATGAAATAAATAAAATTGTTTGTTTTCATCATCTCTTCAAGTGTCTATTGTATTCATAAATTGCATTCATTCTCACTTTAATAATAATAAGATAATAAAAAGAAAGGATTAATTGATGTGCTTTCCATGAATTAGAATAAGATGAAGAGCAAACCTTTTGTCATCAAGTTCTCTCCAACAGTTGATCCGCCTAAAGAGGATAATAAGCCTCAATCGTTGGGTATCCGAGTTAATAAGGAAGAAGGGGCAAGGATGTCGTTAAATTTGTTCACCCCTGTAGACCCCAAATCTTGCCCGGCCTCCAAATAAAGAGCAGAAGACCTCCTATTTGAAGATGGACGAAGCCTAACAAGCCATTAGGAGAGACTATTAGGCCCCATACTAGGATAGGAGGGAGTTTCTGTACCAAAAAATAAGTTTTCTCGCCTTGTTGGGACGAGACCGCCCTCTGGATTTCCCAGACCGCCGTCTCGCCTCCTGCAAGTGGCGAGACCGCCGTCTCGCTTGATGAGACAGCGGTCTCGCCACCTGCGAAGGGCGAGACGGCGGTCTCGTTTCCCCAGACGGCGGTCTCGCCATGTTTGGCAGTCGAGACGGCAGTCTCGACCCTGTCAGACGAGACCGGCGGTCTCGCCACTGACAGGCGCGGAAACCTATAAATAGGGGTCCTCCCCCCCTCATTTCCACACACCTCAAGCATTAGCTCTGCCTTCTCTCTAAAATCTTCTCTCTAGAATCCCTCCGACGCATTTCCGGAGTTTCTGAGTGTCTTTGAGAGCATTTTTCGGCGTCCAGAAGAGTTTCCGGTGTCTTGTAGAGTGAAGGGCTGCCAAAAAGCACCCATTTATTTGAAAGAAATATAAAACAAAGCTTGCTCCGGAGGTTTCTTTCTCTCTCTCTACTTTTACTGCTTTAATTTAAATTATGCAATAGATTAGGGCCATGTAGTCATAACTTTAAATTCCGCACAATAAAAAAGGGAAAAAGCATATTTTCCGGTTTGTTTATTAATAATAAAAGCTGGCCTATCATAGGGAACCCGAAAGGGGCGTAGTAAAGGAACTAATACTTCCTTTACAACGTAACTAACTCCCTTACCCAACTCTGGTTCTAATGACCAAAGTTGGTTTTCGAAAACCAACGCCTTTTAAAAACCTTTTCTGATGTTTCCGGTAAAAACATCGGTGGCGACTCCATAGAACCCAAAATAAATAAATCCTTGGGTTAGCCCGGTTATCGGACAACCCAAGGACACCTTTCGAAAACCTCGCCCCTAGGTTAGCCCAGATATCAGACAACCTAAAGGCGTTGTAACCACCCATAAAAAACGTGAAAAACACAAAAGGGTCGAAAAACCATCGTGTCGCTCCGACCGCCTCTTTTTCAAACGGCAGCGACAGATGGCGACTGCACTGGGGAAGCCTCGAGAGTTGATCCCATTTAGTGATGGGCCGGCTTAAATAATAAATAAACCAAGAAAATAACACTTTTGCCCTTAACCTGTATTATAACATGTTTTAATGTTTGGCTTTAATAAACTGTTGTTTGTTTATACTTGCGCAAATTGCTTGAAATATAAACTGCACACAATCCCTTGCACACAACAGTTCCCCCTATACTCGGGGGCAAGTGAGATAACCATAGGGAGTGGGTGGCAGGTACGGTTCGCTGTAGTGAGGGCCTTGAGCCCACCAGTGTGATCGGAAACCACCACTCAAGGTGATAACCTTCCTCTTTTGGTAACAAGACTGACTATGGCCTTAGTGCTAAGCATGGTCGGACGACTGGAGAGTGGGGACCCTATAATGGGGGATGTAGACCCCAAATCTCGCCCAGCCTCCAAATAAAGTCAGAAGACCCCCTATTTGAAGACGACCGAAGCCTAATAAGCCACTAGGAGAGACTATTAGGTCCCCGTACTAAGATAGGAAGGTTTTTTGGCCCGAAAAATAAAGTTTCTCGCCCTGAAGGGACGAGACCACCGTCTGGAAGGACCAGACCGCCGTCTCGCCTCACGCCAGGGACAAGACTGCCGTCTCGCTTGTCCAGACGGCAGTCTCGCCACTGCAAAGGTCGAGACGGCGGTCTGGGTTTTCCAGACGGCGGTCTCGACCCCTTGCCGTGGTCGAGACGGCGGTCTGGGTTTTCCCGACGGCGGTCTCGACCCTGTCAGACGAGAACGGCGGTCTCGACCTGTCAGGCGCGAAAAACTATATATAGGGGCTCTCCCCCCCTCATTTCCACACCAAACACACAATTCCTCCTCCTTCTCTCTAGATTTTCTCTCTCTAGAACCCCTCTGAAGCATTTCCGGAGTTTCTGAGTGTCTTTAGGAGAATTTTGAGCATTCTAAATCTTCTTTAGAATCCCTCTGAGGCATTTCTGGAGTTTCTGAGCGTTGTAGAGTGAAGGGCTGCCACAAAGCACCCTCTTTCAAAGAATATAAGAAAGCTTGCTTCGAAGGTTCATAAACCTCTTTATTTACTTTACCGCTTCCATTTAAATTATGCAATAGACATTAGGGCCATGTAGTCACAAATTTAAATACCGCATAATAAAAGGGTAAAAGCGCAATTTTCCAGTTTAATTATTTATCCAAAGTAGTCGGCCTATCATAGGGAATCCGAAAGGGGCGTCGTAAAGGAACTAACACTTCCTTTGCACGTAACTAACTCCCTTACCCAACTCTGGTTCTAATGACCAAAGTTGGTTTTCGAAAACCAACGCCTTTTTAAACTCCTTTTCCGATGTTTTCGGTAAAAACATCGGTGGCGACTCCACGAACCCTTCAAAATCTGTTCTTGGGTTAGCCCGGTTATCGGACAACCCAAGAACACTTTTCGAAAACCTCGACTCTAGGTTAGCCCGGTTATCGGACAACCTAAGGATGTTGTAACCACCCATAAAAAATGCGAAAAATCAAAAGGGTCGAAACCATCGCATCGCTCCGACCGCCTCTCTTTTTTACGGCGGCGACAGATGGTGACTATACTGGGGAAGCCTAGAGATTTGATCCCATTTAGTGATGGGCTGGCTTAAAAATAATTAAACCAAGAAAATGGCGCTTTTACCCTGCCTTGTATTATAACATGCTTTATTGTTTGGCTTTCAAATAACTGTTGCTTGTTTATACATACGCAATTGATTGAGATATAAACTGCACACAAAACCCTTGCACACTACAGTTCCCTCTATACTCGGGGGCAAGTGAGATAACCATAGGGAGTGGGTGGTAGGTACGGTTCGCTGTAGTTAGGGCCTTGTGCCCACCAGTGTGATCGGAAACCACCACTCAAGGTGATAACCTTCCTCTTTTGGCAACAAGACCGACTCTGGCCTTAGTGTTGAGCATGGTCGGACGGCTGGAGAGTGGGGACCCTATAATGGGGGCACTTTTCTGCAGGGAAACCCTACCTCGTGATAAAAACGAAATCTCGCATGTTCGTGGATGATCGAATTGTGTGTGCATATGATTGTTGCATTTGTATGTTGCATGGCATAAACAAACAACAGAACAAAAATATTTTACAAATAAACACCCTTATCTCGGACAGTCTGCCTTTTAGCTAGCCTGGTTTCAGGTTCTTTGTAAGCTAAGTAGCCACGCAGTTCCGACAGAAGAGATAAGGGACGCTAAATATTCTTTCGCATAAAGCCATATTTTATCTCGGACAGTCTGCCTTTTAGCTAGCCTGGTTTCAGGTTCTTTGCAAGCTAAGTAGCCATGCAGTTTCGACAGAAGAGATAAAATGCTATAAAATACGAAAAAAATAAATAAAATAATAATAACAAAATCAAAACATTTATAAAAATAATGTTGACAAAGTTGTATCATTCATATTGCATCATAAGTGGAAAAACCAAGAGAAAAAATAAGTGTGCATACGCATCATTTTAATAAATCCCTCAAAAGTAGGTCTTAGAGGCATTTTTTGGGAAAATTACTGGGCCAAATCCCTGCGGGAATTTGCAGCTTGGTTCTTCACCCTTTTCTCTTTGTTTTGACATGTCTGTGCGTCCAAATCGGACAACCCAGTCAAAAGTTATTCCATTTTCAATATCTGCTATCATAAAAAAATATATATATATATTTGGTAGTGCATACATAAATACATTCATTCTAGGGAGCACTAGATATCCCTAAGACAATGGCGAAAGAGGCCCTGAGCACATTTGTGACCTTCACGACAAGGAAGGGACAAGTGTACTAAGGTGTGATGGTGATTGCCATTATACTTGTCAAATCTGTGATGGGGAAGGAACCATTACACCAAGGTGGGTATTATACCCCACAAAGCGTAAGCTTTAAGGAGGATACCTAAGCCATTGTCTTAAGGAATATCCATCTCATAAATCATTCAATAAAAATCTTTTTGCATTCTAGAAAGCGACTGGTATTCTTCATGCCCTCATCCGCATACAAAAAAAAAACACAAAATCCCAAACACTATCATAAGTCATGTTAGAAAATAAAACATGATAATGTTTAGGAAAAAACAAACACTTGCATACATGCATCCACCAAGCTTCATCCTCATGCATCTAATAATAGACAGTCGAAGAAGTGGATATTCCTCAATACCATGAGAAGAGGATTAGGGCATTCACATGCCATGCACGGGAAGTCAAAAAGAAAATAAATAGAAATATTTACCCGCCTATGGGTTCATTTAGGCTTCTCCGCTTTCAAAAAAAATAATACTTCGAAACATTGCATTGAGGAATGTACACTGTCTAGATGAAATAAATAAAATTGTTTGTTTTCATCATCTCTTCAACTGTCTATAATTGCATTCATTCATGCTCACTTTAATAATAATAAGATAATAAAAAGAAAGGATTAGTCAATGTGCTTTCCATGAATCGGAATAAGATGGAGAGTAAGCCTTTCGTCATCAAGTTCTCCCCAATGGTTGATCCGCCCAAGGAGGATAACAAGCCTCAACCATTGGATATCCAAGTCAATAAAGAAGAGGGGGCAAGGATGTCGTTATATTTATTTATGTCCCGAACCAAATAAAGTTGTACCATGGAGATACGCAGAAACATCGTACATCAATGAAGATATCTCCAGCATAGCCGACATTGGGGGCACAACAAGAAATGGAAAAACCTACACCCCCGAGGAGCTACAAGACAATGCTCCCAAGAATAAAGAAAAAATAAAAAGACCGAAGAAAAACATAATCCAAAAAGGAAATTGAAGAGACTTTTGGATTCACGACGCTGAGGCAATTCACGACACTCCGCCAAAGAGACAAACTCAGGGTAGGTGACAAGCTAGTCACAGCTTAAGCTAGAGACGACATTCAGATCAGTAAGTCATTTGCCCTAACTTGAATGGATGCGACGGAAAAGGACCTTTGAAATATCTTTTGCCAATACCAAAAGACTTTCCCAACAATATGAAGGTGACCCACATGATGAGGAAATATGGATGCCGCCCAAACCAAGGGCTCATTAGAAACTCTCAAGGAATAAGGGAGCCACCGGATTTTAAAGACAATCCTTTGAAGCATAACCCTACAAAGGATCAAG
>OY731401.1:24618672-24788365 GCA_963425845.1 Sphenostylis stenocarpa | reverse complement strand
AATTTTCCCTATATATAGGGGGCGCGGCTTTGGGCTTCCTCACAACTCCCTTTGCCTCCGGAACCTCCTCTCCCTCAACTCCTGCACTCCCAAGTCTCCTCTAGTCAAGATGTTTGGTAGAAGCGCTTCCAGAAAGAGAAGGAGAACTGCTGGTGCTAGTAGTTCCGCAGCACCGCCACCCCAGGACCCTTCCCAGCTAGCGCCACAACACCAGGCCCGTCTTGAGAACATACGGACCTACCAATGGCACCCTATGCTCAAGCTGGATTTTAACATCCTGGCTGAGTTCGGATGGGAGGACGACGTCCGAGCCCATCTAGACAGCATTGGGTGGGGATTCCTGCTGCAACCACCACCTACACATGTGTACCCTCAGGCGGTGCTGGAATTCTTAGCCTCCGTCTCCTACTCCGAGAGCCCCTCCACGGTCCCGGGCCTACAGCCCACCAAGATGGTGACATATTTTATGGGTGGGCAGTACCAGACTTCCACCCTCAGAGAATTCAACGTGGCCATCGGGTTCGTCCGGCCCGAGGAGGCCATGACCCAGGAGTACCGTGACGCCATCTGCTCACGGCCCACCCACCTTACTGCTGCCGAGATGTGGCGTGAGCTCACGGGAGCCACCACGCTGCCCACGCTGATGAGGGGATCTGCGCTTCCCCCAGCACTCCGCATCTGCCACAAGCTGCTGGCTGGAACTATACACGGGAGGAAAGAGAGTCAGGGCAAAATATCCCTCCCTGACCTCTTCATACTATACTGCATGAGCCAAAGGCGGCGCTGCAACCCCGGGTACTTCTTCCTGAGAGCCCTCAAGGACTTCGGGAACAGATCTGCGGGGGCCGTCCTCGTTGCTCCCCTCATCACCCCCTTAGCAGAAAGGTTTGGGTGCCCTGGCCGGGAAGAGCTGGCCCACAATCTGCGACCCGAATCCATCGGCGGGTCGATCTTGGTCAGCATGGGAATGCTGATCCGCAGAGGGAACCAGCTGGCTCTCCACCCCACCCTGGATTTCGCATTGGAACTCCAGGATGTGATGCAGGAAATGCCTACATCTCCTGACGTCCAGCAGCAACAGCAGCAGCAGCAGCCGCCCCGGTATACAGACGACTTCGCTGGCATGCACCTCCACATGAACGACCTATGCCAACAGCTCAACAGTATGACTGTGAGGCAAGAACAGGTGTCCCGAGAGGCATGAGCAGCCTATCCCAAACAGTGGAGCAATTGTCCCAAAGGCAGGAGGCCTTTGACACCCGACTGGGGAAATGTACCAAGCACCAACAAAGCATGTGCCAGGATTGGGCGACTTTTCAAGCAAAGGTACCAGGATGAAGTCCAAGAGCAGGAGGACTTCAGATATCATATGTACCAGCATTACCCTCCCCAGGGATCGGGCCCAGAAGATAGCCCCTAGGGATAGTAGCTCCAAAAATATATATAAAATAGGGATGTAATAAAATTTCCTCATGAATGAAAATTTTATTTCGTACATCTTTTCGCCATCCTTTCCAGAGGTCAGTGCAACAAAAAAAGAAAAAACTAAGAATAAAAAGAAGTACGCTCAGGAAAAAGCCAAAATCCTGAAGTTGCGAGAAAAAAGAAAAAAAACCGCGAGAAAAAGAAAGGATTAAGCCATCTCACCAACCAACAAAGTTTCGACTACCAGACAAGAGTCGAACAAAACCAAAATCCATCCGACCAACCAGCCAGGAACGGATGATCACTACCAAAAGAACAAAAACAAAAGGATCCCCGGCAATCAACAAAGGCCGGATGAACACCAAAAAAAATCCCCGACGTGACCCGGATGATTATTCAAGAAATCTAAAAAGCAGTCAACTCAACACAAGAAGCACTCTCCAGAGACCTGCGCCTGATCTGCGCTCGAGCCGGATCAGTAAGTCGCACTACCACCCTGATGGGGGGTTCATACCCATCCAGTCCCGCACAACGGACTGTACCACCCTGATGGGGGATTCATACCCATCAACCGAAGGATCGGCTACCGTCAGAAGGAGCATCCTAAGGTTTCACATCGGCGCATGAGCTACCCGAGCAGTAAGCCGCCACCACCACCGGTCCCACACAACGGACTGCAACTACCACCCTGATGGGGGGTTCATACCCATCAACCGAAGGATCGGCTCCGTCAGAAGGAGTTCCTGAGGTCTTACCACGTTTTCACCGAAGGGATCGGCTACGTCAGAAGTAGTATCTCGGAAGTGCACGAACACCAAAGTTTTCCCCAGAAGATCAACCGCCGCAAGACGGGACGTCTGAAGGGCAACCGGGCAAGAGGGTCAACTCCTTTACCCCCCAGTCGATCATCCTGACACAGAAGGCCAGCAGTCGACTGGACGGATAAAGGGGGGGCAGCTGTAGACCCCAAATCTTGCCCGGCCTCCAAATAAAGACCAGAAGACCTCCTATTTGAAGATGGACAAGCCTAACAAGCCATTAGGAGAGACTATTAGGCCCCATACTAGGATAGGAGGGAGTTTCTGTACCAAAAAATAAGTTTTCTCGCTTTGAAGGGACGAGACCGCCTTCTGGACAACCCAGACCGCCGTCTCGCTTCACGTAGGAGGTGAGACCGCCGTCTCGCTTAACGAGACGGCGGTCTCGCCACCTGCGAAGGACGAGACGGCGGTCTCGTTCACCCAGACGGCGTTCTCGCCATTTTGACAGGTCGAGACGGCGGTCTCGACCCTGTCAGACGAGACCGGCGGTCTCGCCACCTGACAGCGCGAAAACCTATAAATAGGGGCTCTCCCCCCCTCATTTCCACACACCACAGCTGCATAGCTCTCCCTTCTCTCTAAAAACTTCTCTCTAGAATCCCTCCGACGCATTTCCGGAGCTTCTGAGTGCTTTCAAGAGTGATTTTCGGCGTTCGAGAGGTTTTCCGACGTCTTGTAGAGTGAAGGGCTGCCATAAAGCACCCTATTTTTTAGAGAATTAATATAAAAAGCGTGCTTCGAAGGTTCAAATTCTCTCCCTTCACCTTTACCATTTTTATCTTAAATTATGCAATAGATATTAGGGTCATGTAGTCATACTTTTAAATTCCACAGAATAAAAAGGGCGAAAGTGTATTTTTCTAGTTTATCAATAAAATAAGCCGGCCTGTCATAGGGAACCCGAAAGGGGCGTCGTAAAGGGACTAATACTCCCTTTGCACGTAACCAACTCCCTTACCCAACTCTGGTTCTAATGACCAAAGTTGGTTTTCAAAAACCAACGCCTTTTAAAACCCCTTTTCCGATGTTTTCGGTAAAAACATCGGTGGCGACTCCATAGAACCTAAAATAAACAAGTCCCTGGGTTAGCCCGGTTATCGGACAACCCAGGGATACTTTCGAAAACCTCGCCCCTAGGTTAGCCCGGTTATCGGACAGCCTAAAGGCGTTGTAACCACCAATAAAAAACGCGAAAATAAAAAAAGGGTCGAAAAAACCATCGCGTCGCTCCGACCGCGCCCCCGTTTTCGGGGAGGCGGCGACAAACATGTTGTTGTATAGTTTAGAGAGTGGTTTTGAAACGTGAGTTCAAGAAAGAAGAGAGAAGAAATTTAAACTAGAAAATGAAGAATGAGAATAATGGATTTCAAGTGAGAGTCACAGATGTCAATTTTTGTGAATTACAGTTCAATTTGACAGATCCTGCAGAAAACAGCTTTAATTGCACATGTCCCCTTGACTGAAGGCAGAGGTACAGGTTTCTGGACAGTGGGTACATCAGCTAAAGTGTTCTTGGAAGAAGTTTGACTTGGTCAAAGAATATTTTTAAATGTTTTATGCAGATCCCGATTAACACACAAACTTGAAGTTTTGACTCTGATTTACTGACCAATTTTCAATTGGAAGTTGTAAAAATGGTTTTCAGGAACAATTTAATCGATTAATCAGCAAATTAACCTATTAATTTGATTTTTAATATTAGGTTTTGAGACTGCAACAGTGAAATAGTCGATTAATTCATAACAGAATCGATTAAATTTGTACTGGAGGAATTCAATAATGTGATAACAGAATTTTAATCGATTAAAACGAAAAAGAATCGATTAAATTTGATATCTTAGTGATTTTAGTTGATATAACTCCTTTTTAATCAATTAAAACAGCTACACTTAAATTCCTGACAGTATTTTAATCAATTAATTCGAATTTTAACCGATTAAAACTGTACAGACAGCTTTTCTGGTATTCTCAATAAGTGATTTTAATCGATTAAAACTGTTTTATATCAATTAAAACATTCAGTTTATGAAACCAAAACCTGATTTGCTGTTTTGAACACCAAGGGACTTCTAGATTTTGTTCCTGCAAAACAGATTTGGCATATTTCTGGTACCCCTTTTTTTTAATTACTGGGTCCAATCATGTTATTTGAAATGGATTTTTGGGTATCCACTTCATTCTACCTCTAGGAATAGCATACTTCTTAATTCTACAATGTTTCACAGAATGACATTTTTTCATGCAGTAAAAACATTTAATCACAGAGTATGATTTCCTATTTGTTTTTCTGAATTTGTTAGATGTAAATCCAATTCCAGATTTGTCAAAAATAAGTTTTTGTGACCCAAGAAGAACATCAAGATTAGCTTGACCTTGTGTAAACTTTGAAACAGTTTGTGATAAAAAAATCAATCTTTTTCTGTAATTCTGAACAGTTATTACATGGTTTATTACATACACAGTCCGAATTATCATGGATTAATTTTAAAAAATCAAGATCAGTTTCATCTTCAAGAATTTTCTTTTCAAGAGAATCTACTCTATTTACTAACCAATTATTCATGCCTTTTAGCCTATCATTTTCTTTTTGCAGTTTCTTACTTTCTTCATGCATTTCATTAAACGCTTCTTGTAATGAATTATAATTCACCAAATTTGAAGAAGAGTTAGAACTTACACTGCTGGTTTGATGATTCTGATTTGCCATTAGACACAAGTTGGCTTCTTCATTATCAGAATTCTCTGTTGATGAAGAATCATTATCATCCCATGCTACATATGCTCTTCTTTTGACTTTTTCTTCTTTCTTATCATTGTATTTGTTCTTTTCTGGGCACTCCATTCTTACATGACCCTGCTTACCACATCCATAGCATTTATAGTTAAAAGAGTCAGATTTCTTTTCATACCTTTTTTGTTTTTCTTTATCTTGGATCTTTTTCTTGAGAAATTTGTTGAACTTTCTGACAAGCAGTCCAAGATTTTCACTTTCCTCTTCTGATTCTTGACTTCTTTCTTCAACCTTGAGTGCTATACTTTTACCTTTTTTTTCAGAGACTTCTTGCTCATTGAATCTGTTAATTTCCATTTCATGTTCTCTGAGTTTGCCAAACAAGGAGGTTGTTGTCATGACTGATAAATCTTTTGATTCTGAAATAGTTGTGACCTTGGGCTGCCATGACCTGTCAAGACATTTCAAGACTTTAATATTTAATTCTTCTTTATCAAAAGTTTTACCTAAGCCCATTAGATGATTGATGATATGAGTGAAGCGCTTCTGCACATCTGCAATACTTTCTCCAGTTTGCATTTTGAACAGCTCATATTCTCTTATGAGAGTATGCTTTCTGGCTCTCTTTACATCAGTTGTTCCCTCATTAGTAACCTCAAGAACTTCCCACATTTCCTTGGCAGATTTGCATTGGGAGACCCTAAAAAACTCATCCATATTTAGTGCAGAAGTAATTATGTTTTTAGCAGTACAATCACTTTGAACTTTTTTATTTTCTTCATCATTTAAACTGGACCATTCTTTTTCTGTAATTAAAGGACCATTAGCAATTACATCCCAAACATTCCTATCAAAAGATTCAATAAAGATCTTCATCCTAATCTTCCAAAATGGGTAATCTGTTCCACAAAACAGTGGAGGTCTATTAATAGAAGCTCCCTCAGAAAAATGTAATTTGTTTTTAGCCATTTTGATCGAAAAACTTGAATAACTCTCAAGAACCTTGCTCTGATACCAATTGTTAGAAAAAGAGGCTGAGATCAAGAGGGGGGGTGAATTGATCTTTGAAAGATTTTCGCAAATTTACAGATTATCTATTTCTCATATTAAGATTTCAGATTAGTTCTTGAATCACACAACAAGTAATCAAAAATAAATGCAATGACAGAATTAAAGAAGAGAAAGGTTTAGAAAGTTATCACCAAGGTTTATACTGGTTCACCCAATCCCAGGGCTATGTCCAGTCTCCAGCCAAATTCCAGTTCCTGCACCTAACCTTTCACCAAGAACCAAATTTCAGTTCTTGACCTACCCTGCAGCCAAATTCCAGCTACAGAAACCAGTGCCCACAATTCCAGGCACCCACAATATAGTAAAAGAAAGTAAAGAAATAAACAGAAGAAACTAAGAACGCTCAAACCAATTTTATGCAGTTCTGCAATATGTTGTTTCTTCTCCAAAAGAATGAAATTTTGCCTCAAGAAAGAATTCTTATGAACTTCACAAAAGTTAGCGCAAATCTCTCTTGAAAGTATCACTTTCGATTGCTTGATTGATTGCTAAAAGATGTGTATCAGATATATGTTAAAAAAGTTCAAGCAACTCTGTTTTTATAGAAGATTTTCAAAACTGCTGGTTTAATTAATCTGTTAAAATAATCTTTTAATCTGTTAAAAGTCTTGTTTTAATCTGTTAAAACTTCTTTTAATCCATTAAACCGTTCTTGATTAATTTTCATATTTGTTTTAACTGATACGACAACGTTTATATCAATTAAAACTCTTTGTAAAAAATCTTCTAATTTGTTTTAATCGATTGTTTTGTCTTTCAATCGATTAAAATACTGCAAGATATTCTTATAAACTTTTTCAAGTGATTTTAACTGATAAAAATCCGTTTTAATCGATTAAAATGCTTAGTTCAAATTTTCTTAAGTTGATTTAATCGATTGAAACATAGTTTAATCGATTAAAATAATTTTGATCGGTCATAACCCAATTCTGATCGATCATATCTGGTTCTGATCGGTCATAACTCAATTCTGATCGGTCAAACAATACTCCAAGTGGTTTTAATCGATTATTTCGAAGTTGTATCGTTTAAAATACTAACAGAACACTTCTCTGAACATTTTAAGTGATTTTAATCGGTTATTTCGAAACTGTATCAGTTAAAATACTGACTGAAGGTTTTCAAAACTTCCTTTAATGAAAACAATCGGTTATTTCGAAGTTATATTAGTTAAAATCCTATTATAAAAGTGTGAAGAACATTTTAGTTGATAAAGCTTATATTCTATTAGTTAAAATAGTTGATTAAGAAAGCTTTTGTCGAAATGCTTTGTTTTTAACCGTTAAAACATTTTTAGAGGCATTTGCAAAATCTTTTAAATGAAGAAACCTCATGCAGCAGAAAGATAAAAATGATTATACCTAAGCGGAGCTGTAGACACACTAATCCTTCTACTCTTTTATCTAAGTGACCTTTGACTGCCACAAAGTAGCCTTTAACTTCATTCTTGACTTCATCAAATCAAGAAGATCTTTGTCAAAGTAATTCAATAAGATCTTCATTACTTTCACATGTTATGACCATAATTTTGATGTCATGTTCATCGTTTAGATCTATCTACATCTGGTGGTGTGCTTATTGGCTTGGGTAACTTAATAAGCTCCAAGTTGCATGTCTCATAGAAAATTGTTTCTACATTAGCTTAATGGTGTGAATCTCCTTTCTTCTCTTTTTTTCTTCCCTATTGAACTTCTTATCATATCTATAACTCAAGGAAACTTCTCTCTCTTGGAAATCCCTTTTCTTCCTAATTTCAATGTCTTCTTCCAATTGTATAAACCAAGAAGCTCGGGTCCTCAACTCCTCTGCAGATTCTGAATAATCCATATAAATGTTATCCATGAATTATCCTCGCCTTAATCCATTTATCAGACCATGGATTATTAAGTATGATGACAAATTTCCAACTAAGAGACTCACTTCATTAAATCTTTTCATGAATTTTCGTAATGACTCACCCTTCTCCTGCTTTAACCCTTGTAAGGTTAGGGATGTCGGGTTGTGTGGTTTTACAACAACAAAACTAGCTCCAAACTTCTTTGTTAATGCCTCAAATAATTTTATGGATCCACTTGGGAGATCATAAAACCATTTAAGTGTTGATCCTGCTAGAGCCATAGGAAAGATTTTGTACAGAAAAGTGTAACTTTCCCCAAAAATAGTGATTTGGGTTAAATAAGATCAAATATGATCATCAGGATCCAACGTTCCTCCAAACTTCTCAATGAAAGGAATTTTTCAGACAATTGGTAAAGCCTTTACCTGTATTTCTCGAATGAATGAACTCCTAACCTTTAGTCTATATTGCCCCGAGATGTGTGTGTATGTTCTTTTGGTTTTTGGATAATTGTTTAATATTCTACTTGGTTCCACATCTAATTTCAATGTCTCCTTCTTTAGTTGTCCCGACGGCTCGTCTCCTCTTCATGATTATGATTTTTTTTCTTCCAGTTGAGGTGATCGATACATAGAGTGTGATTATCTCGAAGGAGATTGAGTTAACAAGAGAATCTGCCTCTCTACCTCTACATTTTGTTTTCTGAAATCTTCCTCCATTATGCTAAATTTTTCATCGTTTCTCCTTTGCATTTCCTCCAAATGAGATTTCAAATTGTTAAGAATGTCTTTAGAACTCATGGTAGTAATGATAATTTTGTTTATCTTGTGGCCTAGTAGATGTTTCACTGGGTCCACGGTGGGCGCCAAAATGTTCTTGACATAACACAACTTGAAATAAACAAGAGATAATTATTCAGCAAACAGTAAGACAAATTGTCACTCCAAGTTTAGTCACTATAAACAACTTGAACTTCGACCTTAGTGTCGAACAGACAAATTGAGAACTTGGTTGAAGACAAACAACTCGAACTACTCAGTCACGAATAATTCGGACTCATTGGATGTAACATCTTCAAAGGAGGTTCACCTGTGAAGATACTTTGATGCTTAAGTTAGTATCAACATGTGTATGTTTTATCAAGTAAGAGTTAATCATCACATTGAAAATGATATATATAATTTCTTATTAGAGATATTTTAAGTAATAAAATACTTGTTTAATAAAATTTATTTGTGTTTATTACCATATTAACTACTTGAATCATTTGTTACTTGTCTTTATTACTATATTAATGATTGAATCATTCCTTGCCTTATTAATAAGTCAATAATTTGGTATAAACACCTATTAATGATTCATTAACCAAAAAAATATTTTGTCCATTAAAACTTGACACATATACATTTATATCTTTCTTCTAGAATTAGAATAAGTGTTTATGATTATAAATATTAAAACTTGACACATACACATTTATATCTCTCTTCTAGAATTAAAATAAGTGTTTATAATTATAAATATTAGTATGAGATGTAACTTTAGAGTAAGAGATTAGATACTTATATTTTAGTTATGTTCAAAGGATTAGTTCTAACCTATTACGTAAAGATGATAAAATAATTTTATTATAAAAAATTCTTATTAAACTTAATGTTACACTCAATTTTGTTAGAATAATTAAAGTAATAAAAATATAATTAAAAAAAGAAAGTATTTTATTAAAAAAAAGATATTTTAGTTTTCAATCAAATATTTATTAATAAATTAAAAAAATATCTTCTCCAACTCTTTTTTTCTCTCAAAGGTCGTACACTTATTCCCTCGAGACAATTTTTTTTTCCTTTATCTCTTTTTTTTTTTCATATCCAGTACCCACATTCTCCTATTTTTTTTTTCTTCAAATATTTCTCCAATTTCCCCAAATCTTCTCGGTATACAAGAAAATTTCACTAGTTTTGAAGAACCATCCCAAGGAAAAAAAAGTGCCCCGCATTTCTCTCTTTTACTTCTCTTAAATTTTTATTTATTTATTATTATTATTATTATTATTTCTTTATTCCCGACGACCACATTCACCATCATTTCATCCTTTTTCCTTTTTCCTTCTACCTGCAACCCTGACCATCATCACTCACTTTCCTCCATCACTCTCACCGTTGCCCTCTTCCCCTCTCCCTCTCACTCTCACCATCTGCCCTCACCCCTATTCCTTTTCCTTTTCACCTCCACCGAGCCTTCTCTTCCTTCTCTTCCCTTTTATCTTTAACATCCCGGACCCTAGCCTCCCATCAACACCCAATCCCCCCCTCCCACCTTCATTCGCTCCCTACAGCACGGTCTCACCCAAGCTTCCTAAAACCACCGCGCTCTAGCTCCCTGGCGCCGACCACCATTGCGCCACGAGCCAGCCACCTCGGAGTCGCGCCTCCACCATGACCCTAGCCCCCAAAACTCGCTTACCATGCGGTGAATCACCAATCACGGTGTCGCGAATCACCACAGCCCCAAACCACCGTCAGCCACTCCCATCTCCCGCGAGCCATTCCTCTCCTTCCCCCTCGACATCTACACCTCCAATCATTCGCGCGCCATTCCCTCAGCTCTAGCCTCGCCCTCGCTGTGCCGTTCTCGTCATGTCATCGCACTCTCTAGCCATAGCGAGTTACATTCTCATTCGCTGGGCCCCATTGTTTCTGTGTCGTGGTTGGCCGCGGATTACAACTCGAATTTGGATAGAGGGGACACCCCTGTCAGCCAAGGGAGTGGTGGTCGAATGGTCCTTCACAAATCCCGCGGAATTCCTCGATTAATTTTTGGTCTTTGATTCGATTTAGCCTTGTTCGCTTAATTTGTTTTGTTTCTGACTGTTTTGACTTTGTTGGCTCTGTCGTTTTTGTATTTTTTCTTCCTCCGATTTTGATGCATTTCTCCGGCCTTCACGTTCTGTCTTTGGTTTTAATTATTCGACTGAATAAGCATTTATTTGAGCCTTCACTTTGGTTTCTTTTTATAAATAATTTGGATATGCTTGCTTTTTCGAATTATGAATAGAGTAGTGATATTATAACAATAAAAAATCATTCCACTCTTCAAATAACTTACTTTTATTAATATAATAATTAAATAACTCATTTTTATTAATATAATAATTTATAGATTAATTTAATAAAAATAAAAATAAAATAAAATTATTATTATAATATTAAAACAAAATTATTTATAAGAATAACTTACTTTTATTAATATAATAATTAAATAATTTATTTTTATTAATATAATAATTTATAGATTAATTTAATAAAAATAAAAATAAAATAAAATTATTATTATAATATTAAAACAAAGTTATTTACATGATATGAATTTGATTTAGGTTGTGAAAGTATGATTTTGCTTATGAATAATGGGTTTCCTGCATGTTTTTTAGGCTTTCGGCCCCTTTCGACTCAGTGGCTTCGGCCTTTCCGCTTTAGTCTATTTAATAGTTTTCTATCTTTCTCTTTATGTCTATATTCGGGGGCTTTCTTTAAGCTTAACATTTTATTCCACTTTTATTGGATATCAGATTCTTTTTGTTCATATATTTAATACCGTCGTTTGCATCATCTTTTATTTTGTAACTTTTTAAAAAATATATATAAAGAAATATAAATTATTTTCAAAAATACCAGAGCTTTAATCCAATTCATACAAATTTTTCTAAAAAAATTATATAATCCTGATTTTCTATAGAGCAAATTCAGGCCAAAAAAATAATTTTATAAATTTTTTTTTCTTTTTTTCTCATTATCTTTTACAGTCTATTACATTTATTATATGAACCCAAAATTAATTTTAAAGATATTTTTTTCTAAATGGGTTTATCTATAATTTCTTTTAATAAATTATAATGATGAGTCTATTTTGTAACATTATATTTTTTTTTCCGTCTTGTTGTGAACTTGATTGCGACAATTACACTATTTTTGTGGTGTATTAATTTGAATTACAATCACCGAATTATTTGGAGAGGATATTTAAGGTGGTTATTTTCAATATTAAGGTATTAAGGATGTATAAGAGAGTTACAATTTTAGAATTTGGATGGTGCTGGTTTGAAAACTCAAACAGCCAATGCACAATCCAAAATAATACTTACTAGGTTATCAACTAATTGTTTGAGTTGTGAAATAATCAATTTTGTTAGAATTTAACTTTTTTTAATAATATTATATATGAGATTATATCTTTTGAAATATTTAAACTTGTGATATAAATAATTAAAAATATTTTTTTTAAGTATCTTTAGTCTTATATTGTAATGTAAGTGTGATGGAATGTTACATTTTACTTTCTAATTTATTCTCAAATTAATTAGTATCTTTAATTAAGATTAAATATTTGCATTTATTGAAAAGGTGAAACGATTTTAGTAATATATATATATATATATATATATATATATATATATATATATATATATATATACCTGCATTTAAAATAAATGTAATTTTAGTCGCATAAAAAAATTAATGATATTCTAATTTTGAATGAAGGATTAATTTTTTTTCTTCTTCTTCATACGTTCTCAAATCAATTACTTTCTGTTTCTCAAAATTAGTGAGATTATTTCAGTAAATTATATTTATTGATATTTTTAACACAATACAATAAGATTGAATTATAGTAATTTTGGAACGGATATAGTGTATTTATTGGTCTTCTTTATGTAACAGCGAGAGAACATATTATTCGGCAGATTACTTTAAAAGTATAAAATAAAAAGGGGAAGAAAATATAAATTCAAAAATTGAAATAATAATAAAGAACTGCATAATGCAGGTCATGCTGTTCAAGACAATGTAGTAAAATTTTATTTATTTAACTGATCAACTAATATATAGTTATTTATTATTTAGTTGTACGAAGAATATAAATAACTAAATTTATTTGATAAAGAAATCTCCAATAATAATAACTCATGAGTTAAATAAATAACATACAGAATATTTATCAATTTATTATCAACTAGATTAGTTTACTATTTATATAAAAAAAATCTCTCTCATCATAAATATATATATATATATATATATATATATATATATATATATATATTTATTTTTTTTTCTTTTTTTTCTCTTTTCTCGTTCATTCTTTTTTTTTCTTTTCTATCTTATATCTTTTATTTTTCTCTTTACTTCCTAACTTGTTATCCTAATTAATCTACTACATTAAAATTCAATAAAAAAATATATTAAAATTAACATTTCGAAAAACAATGAAACTAAAAAAATATTAACTAATTATTTAAAATTATGATGATAATAAATAATTTTATTTATTTTGACAATAAATAATTAATTTAAAATTATTTTATCACAATAAATAATTACTCAATTAAAAAAATATCAAATATTTATAAGTGTATTTTTTATTTAATAATTTAATCTTATTATAACTAGAGCCAGTTATGATAATTAGTTAGATTAGGTAATTTTAAAAAAATATTTATTAAAAAATTAATTTGAAATAAATATTTAATTTTTTCATAATAATTTATTAAATAAAAATAATATTTGTAATATTTTAAATTTATCTTATGATATTTTTTAAATATGATATATTAAATTATAATATTTTTAGATATTTTAATATTTTTATTTTTTCAGTAATAACAAAATATTCTCCTTATCAAAGATGGAATAGAAGAAAAAAATTAATAATAAGAAGTAAATAAAAAGAGGAAAAAATAAGAAAAATAAAAATAAATATAGTATGTTAGACAAATTTATTTATTGTTAAATTTTGTGTATAAACAATAAACCTGTCCATTTGAGCAAAGATATTTCTCTGATAATCCAATGAAAAGTTTTCTTAAAGCAACTAATGGTTATCTCCTGTTTAGTTACTTTTTAAAATAATGATTTATGATTTCATATCTTTTTAAGTAATTTATTATTTATTGTACTTTATTAATTTACCTTTATTTTTATTTTTTTAAGTTGTTTAATGAAACAACTATAAAAACAAAAATTAAGTATCACATAAGATTTCTGCAATGAAAAATTACTTCAAACAACTAATATTTTATTTAAACAATTATCATTGAAGATGTTCTTAATAATCTCACCAAACAATTCCTATTAAATATGCTTTAATTGTTCAATCAAACAACTTACATAAATAAATAAAATAAAGTAAATAAGGAGATAATGGGTTCTTTAAAATTTATTAAAAAAATTAATAAAATAATTTAATAAGAGTATGTTAAGAATATATGAAATCATAAATTCAATTGTTACAGTTTTTAATATAAGAAGTAAATCACTTAAGTTATTCCTATTTGATATACTAATTTAGAAAAGTTGTCATAAATTATTTTTAAAAATTTTAAACTTTATTAAATGTAAATGCTTTGTTTAAAGTTTGATAACATTGAATAATTAAACTTAAATTTATTAGTTTAATATATCTAAATTATTATAAATATATTTGTGAAATTTTAAACATCTAAAAAATATATAAATGTTTTTATGAAAAATGGAAATAGTCATCGATAATATCACTAATTATATATTTAGTAATTTTCATTATTCAAAAATTAAAATGCATACTTAAAATTGAAAACTATAAAAAATATATAAATGAATTTTTTATCCAAGAATAGTTGAAATTAAATAATCAAATTAATATTTAATAGTTCTAATTATTTTGATTTTTTTTATGGTTATAACAATTTAATAACTTTAGTTTTTTTTAATAGTTTTTAGTTCCTTGTTATAATAATTAAATATATTTGCATATCTGTATTTTTAATATTATATGTTTAAAACTGATTTGCATATTAAGTTATTTCAATTAATTATAAATAAAATGGACTGGTAAAATGTTGATAGAATAAAATTTATTTAAATTTTTATGATTTAAATATACAAATAATACTAAATATTATTATTAAATTAATATAAAATATCTTAAAGACTTAATGGAAAAATGAATATAATCTTTTAATAAAGATTGATATTTTATACATTTATGAAGTTGACTTGGATCTGTGACCATTGACGGGTATAATTTTAATCATCTTTTATGCACGAACGTTTTTAATAAATAAAATTGATAATTACTTGAAAATTTTAAATATATAAGATACAATGTTACATAATAATAATAATAATAATAATAATAATAATAATAATAATAATAATATTATTATTATTATTATTATTATTATTATTATAATTATTATTATTATTATTATTATTAGTTGAAAACTTAATATTTAAATCAGTTTCAAATATATTTAAATTTCAAATATGTCAAAAACTTAATGTAATGAAATATACTAATCTTAAAATCGATTTATCAATTGATAGAGTTTATGTGAATTTGTGGTAATTAATTGGCGCGAATATTGTTCTTAATTTTATATTGTTTCATTCACTCACTGATTTTTATTGTCAATATATTAATAAAATATTAAATTTATAAACTAATTTTTTTAATGGAATAATATGTAGGGTTTTTAGTTGAAATTAATTTTCTTAATTTTATTTTTTTATGCAATTTAATTTGACTGCGTTAAGATAACGACATGCTGAAATTCAAATTTCATAGTTGTATTTAAAAATACACTCATTGATCAGTTATATTTTGTCTGTTCTTATTAATAAATAAGTTCATATCATAATAATAGTAAACTAGTTATTTTCTTAAGAAAAAAATAATTAATTTCAAATAATTTTAACAACATAAAAAAAATAAAGAAATATATAAATATACATTTTTAAAGTTTAAATATGTTTTTATCCCACTAAATTTGAAAATCACTTTAGTTTTCACAATTTTAGTTTTTTCGTTTTGGGCCTCTCCAAAATTGAAAATAACTGTTTTTGTCTCTTGAGAGATTTTAAATATGTATCTGAATAAAATATCAGCAAACGATATTTTTAAAGAAAATTTAAGAAGTTATTTTTTTTATCTTATAATAAATACTAAAAAAACAATTTTGGAAGAATGAAAAGTAAAAAAAATTCTAAAATTAAAATTAAAATAGACTTGTAAAATAAGAACTACGAGTAGTTATTTTATAAAATTTATATGGTTAAAGTAATAATTATAAAATATTTTTTGGACAAGCTTTTTCATGAGAGTTTCTTGAAGTAAAAAAATAGAAAAAATATATAATTTTTTATAAATTAAAATTAGTTTATGTATAAACGAATTCGTAAAAGTTTTCTAATATATAATTTTTTAAAATTTTATTTTAACTTAAAAATAAAATAATTTGAACTCATAATTTTTTCTATTCTATAAATATTTATTAAGAAAATCGAAACTTTCATTTTACATTAATGTATTTAAACCTAATTTGATACTCTCTCTCGTAATGAATCCGTACACTGTACGGTTCAACGTTCATTACATTAAAAAAATTTATGACAGTATTCAAATGACGGACACTAATTAGCCAGTGTTAAGCCATTAATAACCCTGCATTTGTCAGTAATAATCAATAATTACTCTTGACATAAAGCCAAAAATGGTTTCTTTCCTCTTTAAATATTTCCATTAAAACATAAATGTGATTAAGTTTACTCTCTTTATGCATTCTTTGCTGGCATTTGCCCTTCTCAACTATTTATTGGTTGACCCATTTTCTTTAATTAAGAGTCAAATTCATTTTCTTGCACATAAAATAAAACCATGAATAGTGTTGGAGGAAGAAAAAACAAGAACCAAACGGAAGAAAAAGTGGTATCGATGTCATGGAAGGAGGAAGAAGAGGCCTTAAGAAAGGACACAGAAGACCTTAAGATATGGGTATGTATTTATATATCTTTCTTCTTTTTTCTTTTCATTTTTCATTCTCAAGACACACACTTTTTTAATATTTCTTCAACAATTTTTTTTTCTTTACCCTAATTATTTTGATTGTTTGATAGATCGATATGATAGAGAATATGAATGACGAGCAGCTAAAGGGGTACCTAGAAAATCATGCTGGAGAATTAAAACTGACAAAGCCTCAAAAACCCAAGAATAAGGTAAGAGAATCGTTTGGTTTTAAGATGAAAGCAAAACAATTGGGAGAAAGTTTGTAAGAAACACAATTTTTTTGCTGAGGTTGAGTTTTAATGATTTTAGCCAATTACTGTAGTATCTCTAAAATGTTTTTGTTTGTATATAACATTCTTAGTTTTTAATTCTTGTAGAGGTAAAAATATTTAAAACAATTAAAAAATATTGATATAAAGAGTGTCATTATAAAGTTGTTAATTAAAACAATTAGGATGGTTTTTAGTTTTTAAAAAACAAAACAAAAATTGTTAACATTGTTTTCATGTTTTAATTATTAAAAACTAAAAAAAATATGAAAATTGATATCATATGATATGTTCTTGTTTTTAATTTCTATTAATGGTATCAATGTGTTATAAAATTCGTTTCGTAAATTATCAAAATTATATTATAATTTTCAGCTTTTTTATTTAAAACAGTTTTTGAAATAAAATTATTAAACAATTTTTTTATTGAACTATTCTCAAAACTGTTTTTAAATTTAATTATTATATTTAACCACTATAACATAAAATTTAATTTAATATACTCTAATTTTTTATCCTCTATTAAAAATGTTATGAATTGATTCAATTTTAAAAGGTTCTAACTTAAATACGTTGAAAATGTGAATATTTAAAATTTTTCATTATATGACTAATATAAATATCTATGGACTTTATTAATATATAATATTTATTAAAAATAAATGAATATTTAAAGTATTTATGAATTTCATTATTTGCTTTTATTGTGGGGCACCGCACCTGCTCCCAATTTCGTTGAACAATACATAGCTGGCATTCTGTTAATTTGAAAAATGGGGCAATGGCATAATTAAGTAGGTAAATAGTTTGAAAATAATAAATGAAAGTAATTAATTTTCTTTAAAATTATCCAAACGGTCCAAAACTCCTTCTAACCTTTTAAACAATATATATATATATATATATATATATATATATATATATATATATATATATATATATATATATATATATATATATATATACATACTTTTTTGAGTTAGACTTCTTAATTGTAGGGAGATATTTCGACAATGCAAGTTAAATATTTAATAGTATTATTATTATTATTATTGAAAACACATCCTACGTTTGTGTATCTTATTTTTTATTGAATTTCTTTATTTTAATGAATTAAAATTTTAATATATCTTAAATTAAAATATAAATATTTATTCTAATGGAAGATAAACAATCGTAGAAAGTTGTGGGAGGAGAGAAATTTTTTTAAAAATTATAATTAATAGAGTAAAAAATATAAATTTTTTATTTATTTTCATTTATTAAATTTTATTCAAAATAAAAAATTAAGAAGGACGTAAAAGGAGGGGAAGAAAAAAAATAATTTTTATTTTTAATTCTATATATATTTAAAAAATTGAAGGAACATGATTGATTGAAAAGAGTAAAAGAGAAAGAAAAATAATTATTCATTCAACAATGACGAAACACACCTGATAATTCTTTGATATTTTACTAGTGGAGACACATGTTCAAGTATGTATGAATTCACATAATTAATTTTTTTAAAGGTATTTTTTTTATTTTTTTCTCTCTCATTTTTTAGATATATTCAAGTTTTTTTTTCTAATATTTTTAAACTGGTGAGACATGAGTTTAGACAATCAAATTTAATAAATAATGATTTTTAATATAAAAAATACATAAAAATTGCATTAATAATAATAATAATAATTATATTTTATAAAAAATATTTTAAATATTAATAAAAAAAATACCATTATGATCATTATAAGTTATAAATATAATATGAAATACAATAAATTATAATCGTAAAAATAAAATAAAAATAAAGAAAAATAAATATTTTTTAAAATTGATGTAAATAACAATTATTACATTTTCTATAAAATTTATCTTATAAAAAATAAAATAAAAATAAAATATTTTTTTATCATAAGAAGTTTGTCAATTTTTCGATTTTATAGTAATTTTTTCCATCAAATTAGAATATGGTGTTTTTTAAACAACATACCAATTTTTAAGCGAATTTTGAATTTTAGAACACTATTTTTTTTTCACTCATTGAACATATCACATTCTTTTCTCTTTTTTTTTATTATTAAAAAATAAATTATAATAATTGTTTTTTTCTATATAATCACTTTTATTTTATACATAATGGTATGATATATTTGATAAAAAATTAATATTATATTATAAATGCAATATCACCAAAAATGGTAAGATAATTTTTAATAGGAATTTTTTTATTGAGATATTTAAATAAAGTATTAATTGCTTAAATTAACTTCTCATTATTGAAAAAAATAATCTTATGTGACATAATAAGTTCCTTACTTTTTTTATAGTTACTTCATCAAATAACTTAATCTCTAACCAGAATAATTTATATAAGTTGTTTCTTGAAAAATCTAAAATATATATTTGTTGTACTATATCATTCTTATTTAATGAAACAATTATATATAAAAAAATTAAACAACTTACCATTTTACATAGAATATCTTAATAGGATGTTGTTTGAAGGAAATAATACTTTATTTAAATATTTATTGAATATATTCTTAAAAAAAAAAGTAAATAAGGAGAAAGAATATATTTTTTAAAATTCATTAAAAAATTTAATAATGAATTGTTTAAATATGATATAATATTTTAATTTTTTTTAAGATAAGAAATAATTCTTTGATATGTTCGTAAGGAGGATTTTTTTAAAAATTTATTTGTTTTCTCTATCGTCACTTTTTAGATGTACCAACTTTTTTTTTCATTAGTTATCTATCATATTTTACTGTTTTTTAATATATAATTCACAATAATTACTTTGAAAATTATAATATTTTATTTTTTCTTTTACAAAAGAATTCCTTGTATATAATTATAGATATAGATATAAATTTAATGATAAAACATAATTGATAAAAAAATAATTAAAGATTGTATTCTGGTTTTCAGGTCCAAAGCACTGTGAAGTCGAAGTCTTCGACCTCCTCCAACGGGATTTTGGCTTCAGTTTGGAGGTTCCACAAAAAGTAGTACGAAAATAATTTGTAGTTAATTTCTCAAAACAATTTTCACATGAAAGGTTTCTGTGTTTATTTTCTATGTAGAACATGTCACTCTAGAATTTTAAAAAATTGTTATTTATTTTATCTAATCCCAAGTTTTGTTCAAATAAAAATATATTTACAGTTTCAATTTTAGAAACTTCGTAAAATTTAATTTTAGTAAATTTTACGGTATTTTATATTAATAATTTAATTTTAACTTGCACGGTCTGACATTGAACTCAAATATATTAATAATTTGTGTTTAACTTTTTTTACTATTTAAATATACTAGCAAAATAATCGACAGTTTATTTTATATTTTTAATTAATAAATTATTTAAATCGTGTCATTGTGCGATTTTTTTTTCTATTTATCCCTTTTCATTATAGATTTTCCACGATAGCGTAGTGGTCTCCAGTATCGAATTCAAACCTGTGATTTTTGTAATGGTTTTAAAATAAAAATATATTATTAAATATACATATATATATATATATATATATATATATTTGTTAGTAGCAAATCGAGAAACACAATCGAATCGAAGGAAAAGAAATATGACTCGATAAGATAAACAAATATTCATTCGATGTCCAAATTGAAACACGTAGCATATAACATCGAGAAGCACAATCGAGAAATGAACAGTCGTTGCCAAATAAAGACTAAGTCATAGTGTGGAATCGAGAAGTCTGATCGAGAAATGAATCGAAAGGGAACTTTCCTGATGTCCGATTATAAAGAACGTGACACATAAAATCGAAAGGTAAAATTGGAAGAGTAGGCGTAATAGTCGAAAAGCTTAACATGGAGTTAAGGTTAAAATAAATCGATACCAGGTATGCAAAGTTCTCGATTAAATCAAAGGGAAGGCTCGTTTTCGTAGATATCATAACCTTGGCTAAACCTTGAAAGAAAGTAGTCAAAACGCACGTACTGAAAGCAGTTTCTAAGTGATGGAAAAGTTGAAGATCGTGAGAACATGGGAAAACTGTAAAAAGAAACTGTCATACGCACGAAGAACGTGGTAGCAGTCTCGTTAACTGCTCTTAGAAGGCTTGAACAACGCCCTATAAATAGAACAAAGAAAGGAGAAACAGGGGGAGGGGAAATTGGCAGAGAACAGAATCAGTAGTGAAAAGTCTACCGGAGAAACGACGAACACCATGAAGTTTCTGGCAATCTGGATTTCCTTGCTCACTGAGTACATTTATCGCTTTCTATATTTTCCTTGGTAATTTACTTTCGAGCCATTTCAATTCAGCAATTTCATATTCTTGTAGATTACATTCACATTTCGATTTCCTGTTATTTACTTTCTGTGCAATTTTAATGGGTTTTAGCAATTTACATTTTCCGCACATTTCGATTTCCTGTTATTTACTTTCTGTGCAATTTTAATGGGTTTTAGCAATTTACATTTTCCGCACATTTCGATTTCCTGTTATTTACTTTCTGTGCAATTTTAATGGGTTTTAGCAATTTACATTTTCCGCACATTTCGATTTCCTGTTATTTACTTTCTGTGCAATTTTAATGGGTTTTAGCAATTTACATTTTCCGCACATTTCGATTTCCTGTTATTTACTTTCTGTGCAATTTTAATGGGTTTTAGCAATTTACATTTTCCGCACATTTCGATTTCCTGTTATTTACTTTCTGTGCAATTTTAATGGGTTTTAGCAATTTACATTTTCCGCACATTTCGATTTCCTGTTATTTACTTTCTGTGCAATTTTAATGGGTTTTAGCAATTTACATTTTCCGCACATTTCGATTTCCTGTTATTTACTTTCTGTGCAATTTTAATGGGTTTTAGCAATTTACATTTTCCGCACATTTCGATTTCCTGTTATTTACTTTCTGTGCAATTTTAATGGGTTTTAGCAATTTACATTTTCCGCACATTTCGATTTCCTGTTATTTACTTTCTGTGCAATTTTAATGGGTTTTAGCAATTTACATTTCCCGCACATTTCGATTTCCTGTTATTTACTTTCTGTGCAATTTTAATGGGTTTTAGCAATTTACATTTCCCGCACATTTCGATTTCCTGTCCTTTATTTATCTCGCAAACTTAATTTCTTGCAAATTCGGGGTTTTCGCACTTTCTTGCAATTTAATATTCTCTTTGCTCGATTCGATACTTTACTGTTTTGTTTGAGTCAAGCATTTTAGACATAAAATACCAAAAACCACATTTTCGATATCCTGTAGTTTTCAATTCTCATACGCGTTTTCGATTGAAAATCAAATTGCTAGCCTAAGTAAAAAGAACTTACGTGGTAGAATTTTGATTAGGACCAAAACACCCTTAGAATCGAAATCGATCGAAATTCCACCAGAAACAAATTGGCGCGCCGAGTAGGGGACTTGTGTTGAAAAAACACAAAAGAGGTTAGTTCGAGAGTGTATGAGATTAAGAAGTGGGAGAGTTATAAGAATGAGTCAGAATTCCTCAAGTAGTCGGAATAACAATGAGGGTCTAAGTGGTGTGCTCCCACCAAATCCTGGGGGCAAGGGCAAGGGCATAATGGGAGTATACCGGTAGTGTCGACAAGCTGTGAGCACGTCGATACCAATAAGTAATGAACAAAATCCAGGTCCATTGGCAAACACCCATGTAGGAGCTAGTATAGCAATATCAAATAATATGCAAACTATGGGAAACCCCATAACCACATATGCGGGGCCATATACTAGTGTAAGACCACCTGGTTTCTTATCCAATAACATGAATGGAACTGGCACTTCATCGATACATAGAAATTCACGATTCAGCTTAGGAATGCCTCAAAACGTAGGTACATTTCAAACCCTAGGCATGCCACAAAACTTTGGAGTATCTACACATTTAGGGGTATCTCAAAATTCGAGTGACATCACAAAATTCGGGGAATGGACCAAACTTAGGGATACAACGAGACACCTCCAAATCTAGATCCTAGGGGGAATCTCGATCATGGGAGATATGCATTTGATAGGGACTTTCATCGATCTAATTTCGAGAATATCGAAAATACTAATACTTGGGATTTCCGGTAACTCCCTAGGAATACTTAGACAACAAATGGATGAGAGTAATTTTGAAATGGTGAATATGTTATCACAGCGAGTTGACTACGGTCTTAAACCCATTAGTTCAAAATACTACTGCTAGTTTCGAGATATTAGCGGATCAAATGTCTCGAATTGGAGACGCATTGGCTGTACCTCGACAAACGAGGATTGAGAATCATGCCAATCAGAATATTAATCCCCCTTATTTATTAAGAAGGAATCGGAACAATGATCAATATCAGCAAATGGGGAACGAATATCAACATGTGAGGAATGATATTTACGGAAATCTGAATGAGGGATTTCAAAATATTCATAATCAAAATAATACGCAATATAATCACGATGTTAGGACAAAGGATGAATTTCCAAGGGACGGATGTAAGACCACCCAATCGGACATATTTTGTGTCTCCTTTTCCAAATGCGATTCTCGAGACGGAATTGCCTCGAGGATACAAAATACCCAAATTCACTAAATTTGTTGGAGAGGTTGGTGAATCAACTATCGAGCATGTAGCTCGATATCGAGATAGAGTGTGGGGACTTAGCAATGAGTGAAGAGTTAAAAATGAAGTATTTCCCTAGTTCCTTGACTAAGAATGCTTTCACTTGGTTTACTTCATTGCCACCCAATTCGATATATAATTGGTTTCGAGTTAGAAAGAAATTTCCATGAACAATTCTTTAGAGGAGAAACTCAAGTAAGTCTCATTGATTTGATGAACATAAAACGATATAATCATGAAAACATAGATGATTATCTGAATCGATTTAGACAAATGAAATCAAGATGTTTTACTCAAATTCCTGAATACGAATTAGTCGGGATGGCTTACGCAGGTTTAGAATTCTCGATTAGGAAAAAGTTGGTAAATTTGCCATTAAATGACATGGCTCGAGTTAGGCGATAAAGTGAGGAGAGTGGAACAAATCGAGTATGAGAAACAAAGGCACAAGAAATTTGAGAAACACTGTGAAAAAAGAAAGAATAGCCTATATAAATGATGTGTATGAAGTAGATACCTCGACGAAACTGATATCGAGGAAAATGTTGATGAGAAAGTAAATATAGCAGAGCTCAAAGTAGGAGCTCCATATACTTGTAAATTGTTGCAAAAGAATGAAGTGAAGGATAAAATGGCAAGCCAGAACCTACACTTTCGATGTAACAAAAGCGAGATAAGATCTTCGACATTCTACTAAAAGATAAACAGATTAAGTTAGCGAAGATCACAAAGCGCCTTCACGAGAACAAAGGGGTGGTCGAAAATATTGTAAATTTCATAATATTTATGGACACTTGGACTAACAATTGTATACATTTCGGGAACACGATTCAAGATGCAATCGACCAAGGAAGACTGAAGTTTGGAGAGACATCGATGAAAGTGGACACGAGTCCGTTCGAAGTCCAAGTGGGATATGTTGAATCCCAAACTGAGATGAAGGATGACGTTAGACTGATGAATACCACCTTCATAGGCATGGTCGATGTTACTGAAGACATCGATCCCAAACATTGCAGAATGGACGTATCAGAGGAAGATATGGAGTTCGACTTGAGCGAATTCGAAAAAGAATTTGAGAAAAAGATATATCCTCGAGCGGGAGACTCTCTCGTTGAATTTTTGAATAGAAAGAAAGAAAAAGACGAAGACGTGTCGCTATGTCCACGGTGTAGTGCGGTTTTCGATAAATCAGCTGCCAAAGCTTTCAAAATTGAACAAACAAAGAAGATCGAGAGTCTAAACAAAGGGAAAAATGATAAAGTGGAGCAAACGGCCCGACCAACTATCGAAGAAAGTCAACGAAATCTGTTGGTTACGGTATTAGCGGGAATCAAAGGCAATGGGTTAGAAGAGAGATGTATCCTTCTCGAGGAGGAAGAGGAAGACTTCAAAGTAGTGATGTCTTCGAGAGACTATCATATGATGAAAGATCAAACACTGGATTCCCAACATTCCCAAGAAGATTCGAGGAAGGCCCTGGAGAAGAGGAGGAAGGATCCCTTACTTGGAGTAATTATAGAAATTTTGAAGAGAATATTGTACCTATGGAAAGCCAATATTCAAGGGAATTCTTCGATGATAAGAATGAAGGCAAGCTGGAACGAACATCAAATCGGAGTGATATCGATATTACCGCGGAATATGTCAACGAATACAAGGAATATCAAGAACGAGTGATGCTAATCGAGAAGATGACTTCTATTCAGAAAACATCAGGCCAAAGGTAACATGGGTAACTCGGGCATCGTGCGAAATACCTCATAGAGATCTTGCCTTCATCGACCCTCCATCTGAAGAAATGAGGTTCCACTTGAAGCCTTTACTATTAAACATCGAGATCCAGGGACAAATGGTGAACAAAGTTCTTATCGATGGTGGCGCAGCGATAAACATATTGCCAATCTCCATGCTTGAAGAGGTTTGGCATCGAGCTTAAAGATTTAGTCAAACACTAACATTATGATTTCCGATTTCAGCGGAAAAACATCGAGATCGAGAGGGTATGATCGCGTTAGACGTGAAGGTAGGTACTTACTCAAGGCCTACTGTATTTGTTGTGGTCCAATCGCACGCCAACTTTAATGCACTACTTGGTAGAGAATGGATCCATGGAGTGGGAGCTGTACCTTCGACGGCTCATCGAAACTATTTATGTGGAATCGAGATGGACATCTCGAAATTATCCAGGGGACCGAGCACGAGTTTGTAACTTTCCTATCCCGAGCTGGTCGCGCTACACAGAACTTAGCACTCGTTCGACCATTCACCTTCGAAACTATCGAAGATTTCAACTCAAAGTTACATGAAGATCGTTTCCTTAAGATGAATGAGGAAAAGGGTTTTGTTATGATCAAGGAGGGGCCAACCTCGAAGTGGCAGGTGAAGATGAATAGAAATTATGAAGAATTCTTGGCTCGATTGGGAAAATATGAAGATGGGAAGAAGAGCCAAGAAAGTAGTAAGTCGATTTATTCGACAGTAGTTGCAAATAATAGCGATCAAGTTATACTTGATTGTATTTACGATTTTACGCCTTTAGGTTTCGAAAAATCTATTACATCAAATTATAAAAAAGTCGAGGCTCAGGGATCCATTAGAGGAAGTTAACTTAGGAAGTGAAGAAGAACAAAAGCCTACGTATATCAGCAAATATCTCGAGGAAGATTTAAAGAAAGAAATGATCTCCTTGTTAAGAGAATATAAAGAGCTGTTTAGCTTGGGAATATGAAGAAATGCCTGGATTGGATCGAAATCTTGTCGAGCATAGATTACCCATCATCGAAGGAAGAAAACCAGGTAAAACAAGCACCAAGGAGATTTGCACCTGAGGTGATGAACAAGATCAAGGAAGAAGTCGAGAGACTCACGAAGGCAAAATTCATCGAACTGCCAGGTATGTCGATTGGATTTCTAATATTGTACCGTGATTAAAAAGAATGGTAAAATAAGAGTGTGTATCGATTATCGAGACTTGAATTTAGCCACTCCTAAAGATGAATATCCTATGCCAATAGCCAGATATGCTAATAGATGCAGATAGCTGGTAATGAAATGTTAAGTCTTTTAGATGGTTATTCAGGATATAATCAAATATTTGTGTCTGAAAATGATATAGCTAAAACGACTTTTCGATGCCGGGGGCATTAGGTACTTACGAATGGGTAGTGATGCCATTTGGATTAAAAAATCTTGGAGCTACATATCGGAGAGCGATGAATTTAATTTTTCATGACTTGATCAATGATTATATGCAAGTTTACATAGATGATATTGTAGTCGTATCGAAAGAGAAACATCAACACTTAAGCAATTTGAGAAAATCCTTGAGAGAATGAGAAAATATGGATTAAAAATGAATCCCTTGAAATGTGCCTTTGGTGTATCTGTTGGTGAATTTTTAGGATTTATAGTACATGGAAAGGGTATCGAGATCGATAAAAATAAAGCAAAAGCAATAATAAATACCTCTGCTCCAAAAACCAAGAAAGAGTTACAATCTTTTTGGGAAAAATAAATTATTTGAGGCGATTTATTTCTAATCAGTGAGCAAAACTTATGTTTTTTCAGTCTTTGTTAAAGTTGAAAAAGAAGCGAGTTTAAGTGGAGAGAGGAGCATCAAGAAGCCTTCGAGCAAATTAAAAAGATCTTGACAAATCCTCCGATTATGATTCCGATAAAGAGGAACAAGGCATTGAAGTTATATGTATCGAGCATCGGATCAAGCGATAGCGAGTTTATTAGCACAAGAAGATGAGAATGGTGTGGAATGTCTTGTGTATTATCTAAGTAGAATTTTAAATGATCTTTGAAACTTCGATATAGTGATATCGAGAAATTAGGGTTATGCTTGTATTTCTCTTGCACAAAACTCAAGTATATAATGAAGCCTCATGATGTAATGGTCTATTCTAGAAATAATATTTTGAAGTTTCTTTTATCGAAACCAATTATGCATAATAGAATAGGAAAATGGGTGTTAGCTTTGACAGAGTTCTCATTATCCTTCGAATCTTTAAAATCGATAAAAGGTCAAGTAATTGCCGATTTTATGGCTGAGCATACAATTGACTCCACTGAGAATTTGTTTATCGAAATAAGTAAATGGATAATGTATTTCGATGGTTCAAGTACATCGAATAAATCTGGAATAGGAGTTCGATTATTTCTCCAAACAATATTCCGACTAAGTTATTATTTGAGGTTCAACCTATGTGTTCAAACAACGAAGCTGAATATGAAGCTTTGATAGCGGGTCTCGAGACTTTAATCAAATTAAAAGCTCGACATGTGGTTATAAGAGGTGATTCGCAATTAGTGATCAAACAAGTGCGAAAAGAGTATAAATGCATTAATATCAACTTGATCAGATATTTGGAAAGAGTGATGACTTTAAGTAGAATGTTCGATGACATAATCTTCGAATATATTCCTCGAGAATTCAATCAAGAAGCAAATGACTTAGCACAAATTGCATCAAAATACAAGATATCCAGGAAAGGTTACAAGAAATAATTCAAATCAAAGGAAAATTACCTCAAGAAAATGAGATTCTGCACATTAATGATCTAGATGATCAAGATTGGAGAAAATCAATTATAAATTATTTGCAAAATCCCAATGGGAAAATTGACAAGAAAATTAAATATCGAGCGATGAAATATGTTTTGATAAATGATGAGTTATATAAAAGGGGAATCGATGGAGTATTACTTAGATGTTTAGGAAATGATGATGCTTACTTAGCAATGGCTGAAGTACATAATGGAATATGTGGGGCCCATACGGTAGGTCAAAAAATGAAATGGACATTAACTCGACAAGGTTATTATTGGCCCTCGATTTTAAAAGATTGTATCGAATATGCCAAGTCACTGTGAAGAATGTCAAAAGTTCGATCCGATACAACAGGTGCCATGCAAGTGAATTACACTCGATTATCAAACCTTGGCCTTTTAGAGGTTGGGCTATAGATTTAATCGGACGATTTTCCCACAATCATCGAAAGGACATAGATATATAATCGTTGCTTGTCGATTACTTTTCAAAATGGGTAGAAGCAATACCATTAAAAGATGTTGATCAACAAGATGTAATTGATTTTATTGAAGAATACATCGTTTATCGATTTGGGATCCCACAATCTATTACCACGAGATAGAGGGACAGTGTTTCTTGGTAGAAAGATAACCAAATATGCTTGAATCGAGAAATATCCAATTATTAACATCAACTCCATATTATGCTCAAGCTAATGGGCAGGTCGAAGCAATTAACAAGATAATTATCGGATTAATCAAGAAACACGTTGGTAATAAACCAAAAACATGGCATGAAAGCGTTGTTGCAAATCCTGTGGGCTTATCGAAATTCACCTAAAGATTCTTTACAGAATACCCCATACAAGTTAGTATACGGACATGATGCGGTTTTGCCTATCGAAATAAATATCGAATCGAGATCGAATACAAAGGCAAAATGGGTTACCCAGTTGTGATTATTGGAGTTTGATGTATGATGAATTAAGCGAACTTCGATGAAATAAGATTACAATCGTTGAATAGTATGATGTTGCAGAAGAATCAAATTGCTCGAATCTATAATAAAAGAGTTCGAAAGAAAAAGTTTGACAAAGGTGACTTAGTGTGGAAAACAATTTTGCCAATAGACAAGAAATGTAAAAGCTATGGGAAGTGGTCACCAAATTGGGAGGGTCCCTTGAGGTCGTTAAAATTTTATCGGGTAATGCTTATTCGATCATCGATTGGTATAACAAAGATAAAGTGTTATCGATAAATGGAAAGTACTTAAAGACATATAAACCTCGAATAAGAGAAATAAGCATTGACATTTAAATGAAAGGAGTCATGTTTACAAAGATACATATTCGGATCGTAAACTATCAAAATCCATTAACAATTGCGCCCAAGACGCTGAAATCGAACTCTCCTCGATGACCAACTCATGTTGACGTTCCATGCTCGGCCGAGGGATAACGCCACTTCCTTCGCGGAAGAATTAATCTTATTTAACTACGAAGTGAGAAACTCTTCCTGCGATTTCAGTTTGTTGAAGCCTCTTCTCTAAATCTTCGATTTCACCTCGGCCGAAGGCAACGCTGTCAAGATCTCCCCTCGATTGAGTTTTTGAGTCTTCAATAAAGCGGATTTCTCGGCTGGAAAGCAGCGACTTCGGACAACTCGGTCGTAATCGATTGCCTTTTCTTCTTTGCGGCATAGGCCTGGTTGAACGGTTACGTGGCCGCCGCGACCTCCGCATCGAAGCCTTTTGGAAAGGCCTCTTCGGGGAAGGTCTCTATTGATGCGAGAATCTCTTTAAAAGTTTCTTCTTTTCGGCTGATTCTACTAAGACCTCCGGAGGCGAGGAATAGAAGAAAGTTACGAAGCGTTGTTTGAGCTGGTACACTCCTTCGATCGAAATCATTGGTGGTTGAGAAGGCGGCTTGAGGAAGTGGCATCCCTTGATACTAAAATATCGAGAATCGAGAAAGGGTCTTCCTCGATGGCGGCTCGATACTCCGGCACATTGGTAGAAATAGGCCGGTCAACATGGGCAACGTTGGGGAGATGAGTTCGACCCAGGGCATTAAGAATGGGTGAGAACCCATTTGTTCGGTGGTAGTGGGAGATGGGGAGTGCGGGATTTGGACCAGTGGGAATAATTGCTGAAAAAGAAAACAAGTTGAAAAATGAGTTAAAGTTATATAAAGGATAAAATAAAGAATCGAAATGACATAAGAAGAAAGAAAATACCAGGTGGAGGAAGAGCAAGCGGCGTCGAAGCACGAGGAGGACTCTGTACGGCCTCGAGATTCGCTGTAAATCAAAAAAGAGAGTTAGGAAAAAGAAAAAATAGGCAAGTCAAAAGAGGTATACACAAGTAAAATAGAATTATACCTCGGGAATTGGTGTTGAAGGTGAAGGCTGAGTTTCGACGATGGTCGATACGATCCATAGATGGATTATCCTAGAAAATTTATCGAAAATATAAGTCATGATACAAGTCTTAACAAAATCTAAGACATGAAAGGTAGAGGAAAAGAAAACTCACATGAGTTGGAATGGGTGACGGGCGTTGTTTGACCAGTAGAAGGAACGGTGTTCGAATCCATCGACAATGGATCTGCTGTGGATGGTTGGACTGATCGGGGACTCTTCGATTTTTTACGTAGGGTAGAAATCGAAAAGAGGTTTGAGGCTCCATAGGGAAACATGTTATAAACAGAAGAATGGATGAGACAAAGAGATCGAAAAGAACCTTCGATTTTTCGAAGATGAAGTAGTGGTGGCCGATTGTTTTCGTTTCTGGTGAAGGCCGGAGGGTCAGATTCATGCGGGGACTCCCGGCTTGCGTCCTTTCCTTCCTCTTGTGCCTTCTCGAAGGCAACCACCTTAGTAGATTTTGAAGCTGCCAAAGAATGAAGATAGTCGGTTTCCAAAACACGGAATCGAAAGCGAGAGAAAACAATAAAACCTCACCAAAAGGTGATGGAGTCAAAATTTTGACTCGATCAATATGTACTAGCCAAGGAGGCGGGAGAGCTTCGGGGAGGTTAAGGTAAGGAAAGTAAAACAATTTCGATACAGAAATGTCTTTGTTTTTGGGTTTTGGGCGACGGGTTTCTCTAAGGGTTCTCAATTCTCGAACCCATTTGGGATGAGTTAAAGGTTTTGCGAGTCAAAAGGTGCTTGTAGGAAAAGTGGGAAGGTGAGTAGGACAATACATTTCGAAAGGGGTTTTTCCTAAGGGATTAATTATTTTGTGGTTCGATCTATTGGTATCTGTTTTTCGGGATAAAGAAATGACGACATCATAAAAGGTCGATTCTAGTTTTAGTGGAGTATAACATATTTGATAAAAATTCTCGAATCGAGATATTTGGAGACGAGTGGAAGTGTGTACCTTTCTTCCCTTTTGACTTGTCCTGCAACACAAGAGAAGGATGAGCAGATCGAGTCTCGTCGAACCTCATCAAAAATAGCACGATTACTTGAAAACCAATTAGTCCACCATTGAGAAAATTCCACGGTCGATAAGTAATTTGACTCAAATGCATATGGATAAAAATGCATCGAGGTCTTGGCAAAAATTTAGCAAGCTCTCGGCGATGTTCGATTCGAGTCAATTTGGATTTAGGAAGGAACTTAAAGGGAAAAAGGGTAAAAGGCTGGCTCGAGGCCAAGCTATGCGGAAAAAAGCTGGGGGTAGTAAGTAACGAACTTGAAATCCACTGGGGTGGAAACACGATACTAGCACATCATGGGTCAAGTAGCCACTCCATATATCGATCAGTTCTAATTGTAACCCAGGGGTTGAGGCGGGAAATCTTGACTTGAACCGGATCGGTCCCTAAGTTGGTCACTTACTCGCTCAAAATTTACGATAAAAGGGGCTAAGGTTGAATCGAAAACAAATCTGGTTAACAAAAATTGGAGATATTTACAATATGTGGCTTCGTCGGATTTATAGCGAGGGTGACGGGAGGATAATCGAGCCCCTTCTATATTTACACTTAGGGGGACGAGTAGAATATCGAGGAAGGACACTCTCAAAAACGGATGTTAACCATAGGCTGTATGAACCAAACGGGGCGAGAAAAATTCCCAGATGCCTTAGGAGTATTTAAAATTTCGACGGCCTCGTCGAAAGCGGTATATACATGTGCTAGCAAAAGCTTGGCCAAACATAGGCGGGGTTGACCTAAGTGAAGGAGATAAGCAAGATTGAAGAGATGAGGGGAAATTTGGATCGATCGGGGGCAAAACACATGGGTGCACGGCCAATACACCAAAAACGCTACATGTTCTTCATCGGTGACATCTATCGAGGGATCATCAACGAAATGCTTCTCAATGAAATGCCCGTAGGCCTTCGATTCCCAATCGATTTTTGACTTCAACGAATTATCTGAAGGACACGCACCACTGAAAATATCTTTCCCCTATAGGTTTCAACCCGGTGATGGGTGCAACATCGAGAAGAGTAGGTGAGAGGGGGCCACAAGGTAATTCCAATGCATGTATCTCTTTATTCCATAGGTGCACGGCAGCCAGGGAACATAGCCATATCGAGGTAGGATAAATCACATTGAGATAAATGTAGAAAATCATAAACCCCCACATTCTTCCAATGGTCCCAGAATTTAGCCTTGACCACTATCAAACCATCGAGTGAACAAAGATTTTTTGGAGGGAGGACACGTCCTATACACCTTGGAAACAAAATTCAAAAAATCGATCCTAACTTCGGGTGATGAACTAGAGCGGGGCTGCTTGAGAGGGTGAGGGAGAAACGGTTCCACTATCGGAAAGAATGGGGCCCCCAAACCAAAACCAACCCCACCAACGAGTGTAAGGAACTAATACACGAGTTTCGACAATCCTTTTAGAGGCCTCTTCCATTAAAGGCAAGGGAGCAAGCTGCTGGTTGTTAATTTCCAGCAAGGTAGAAGTAGATGAGGTAAGAGGAGGAGCGAGAAATCGAGATGACTTAGATGAAGAGGCCATTATAGTAAGATTAGAGAAATAATAAAGAAGGTGACGGGTAAGGTAACGAAACGAAGGCGGGAGCTTAGGGAAGAAGACAAGTTTTCGAGTAGAGGATAAAAGTTCGCGTAAAGCCGGAGTAAAGATAGGTTGAGAGGTTAAAAGGAAATCGTATAGGGAGATGGAGCAGACGGAGGTGAAAGGTAATAAATGCAGCGTCTTGTGAAAACGAGGCTGATATGATGGCGACGTAAAGAGGAAAAGAAACTTAAAACCCCTTTTAAACCTAGAACCCCGAAACCACTAAACCCTAAACCCTAAACCATGTGGACCTTCCAAACATTAAAGCGGGAATATTGAAAGAATATAAGCTGAAATTATTCATATTCTTTCAAGGGGGCATTTGTTAGTAGCAAATCGAGAAACACAATCGGAATCGAAGGGAAAAGAAATATGACTCGATAAGATAAACAAATATTCATTCGATGTCCAAATTGAAACACGTAGCATATAACATCGAGAAGCACAATCGAGAAATGAGCAGGCTGTTGCCAAATAAAGACTAAGTCATAGTGTGGAATCGAGAAGTCTGATCGAGAAATGAATCGAAAGGGAACTTTCCGATGTCCGATTATAAAGAACGTGACACATAAAATCGAAAGGTAAAATTGGAAGAGTAGGCGTAATAGTCGAAAAGCTTAACATGGAGTTAAGGTTAAAATAAATCGATACCAGGTATGCAAAGTTCTCGATTAAATCAAAGGGAAGGCTCGTTTTCAGTAGATATCATAACCTTGGCTAAACCTTGAAAGAAAGTAGTCAAAACGCACGTCTTGAAAGCAGTTTCTAAGTGATGGAAAAGTTGAAGATCGTGAGAACATGGGAAAAGCTGTAAAAAGAAAGCTGTCATACGCACGAAGAACGTGGTAGCGAGTCTCGTTAAGCTGCTCTTAGAAGGCTTGAACAACGCCTCATAAATAGAACAAAGAAAGGAGAAACAGGGGAGGGAAATTGGCGGAGAACGAGAATCGGTAGTGAAAAGTCTACGGAGAAACGACGAACACCATGAAGTTTACGGCAATCTG
Organism: Sphenostylis stenocarpa; assembly: GCA_963425845.1. Lineage (NCBI taxonomy): Eukaryota > Viridiplantae > Streptophyta > Magnoliopsida > Fabales > Fabaceae > Sphenostylis > Sphenostylis stenocarpa. Next base: position 24,754,213 of record OY731401.1, on the reverse strand, counting down.
GATTTCCTTGCTCACTGAGTACATTTATCGCTTTCTATATTTTCCTTGGTAATTTACTTTCGAGCCATTTCAATTCAGCAATTTCATATTCTTGTAGATTACATTCAATGTCATTTCGATTTCTGTTATTTACTTTACGTGCAATTTTAATGGGTTTTAGCAATTTACATTTTCAGCACATTTCGATTTCTGTTATTTACTTTACGTGCAATTTTAATGGGTTTTAGCAATTTACATTTTCCGCACATTTCGATTTCCTGTTATTTACTTTCGTGCAATTTTAATGGGTTTTAGCAATTTACATTTTCCGCACATTTCGATTTCCTGTTATTTACTTTCTGTGCAATTTTAATGGGTTTTAGCAATTTACATTTTCCGCACATTTCGATTTCTGTTATTTACTTTACTGTGCAATTTTAATGGGTTTTAGCAATTTACATTTTCCGCACATTTCGATTTCCTGTTATTTACTTTCTGTGCAATTTTAATGGGTTTTAGCAATTTACATTTTCCGCACATTTCGATTTCCTGTTATTTACTTTACTGTGCAATTTTAATGGGTTTTAGCAATTTACATTTTCCGCACATTTCGATTTCTGTTATTTACTTTACTGTGCAATTTTAATGGGTTTTAGCAATTTACATTTTCCGCACATTTCGATTTCCGTTATTTACTTTACTGTGCAATTTTAATGGGTTTTAGCAATTTACATTTTCGCACATTTCGATTTCTGTTATTTACTTTACGTGCAATTTTAATGGGTTTTAGCAATTTACATTTTCCGCACATTTCGATTTCATGTTATTTACTTTACGTGCAATTTTAATGGGTTTTAGCAATTTACATTTCCCGCACATTTCGATTTCCTGTCCTTTATTTATCTCGCAAACTTAATTTCTTGCAAATTCGGGGTTTTCGCACTTTCTTGCAATTTAATATTCTCTTTGCTTCGATTCGATACTTTACTTGTTTTGTTTGAGTCAAGCATTTTAGACATAAAATACCAAAAACCACATTTTCGATATCCTGTAGTTTTCAATTCTCATACGCGTTTTCGATTGAAAATCAAATTGCTAGCCTAAGTAAAAAGAACTTACGTGGTAGAATTTTGATTAGGACCAAAACACCCTTAGAATCGAAATCGATCGAAATTCCACCGAAACAATATTAAATAAATGTATAAATATATACATTTATATATTTTAAATTTTTATTTAAATTTTTATAAATATAATAAATACATACATATTTATATATTTAATCAATATATTTATACTTTTCTATATACATGAAAATTTCAATATATATATATATATATATATATATATATATTTAAGTATTTATTTAATATAAAGTATTTTAAATAAATACAAATAATTTTTATGGTATATAAATATTTTTATTACATATTTAATAAATTTGTATATATTTTTATAAATATAGTAAATACATATATTTATATATATATATATATATATATATAATATACATAATTAAATATTTATGTATTTAATAAATAGATATTTATATATTTTTATATACATAATAACTTTATTGAATATAATATATATAATTATATATTTATGTATTTAATAAATACATATTTTTTTTATATACATAATAACTTTGTTAAATATTATATATATATATATATATAACAATATTTATTTAATATAAAATATTTTAGGAAATACAAATCATAATTTCTATTATTTTTCATAGAAATATATAAATATTTGTAGTAAATATAAATATAGTTATTAAATATATATATATATATATATATAATAAATATATAATAAATATATAAATATACATATTTATATATGCAAAACATTTGTTTATATTTTATATGTAATAAATATAAATATATATATATTTTATATTATAATAAAAATATATTTATATAATTATATGTTTAGTATATTTGTATAGATAAAGTTTTGAAACTTCTTACCATAATAAAATTTCATCTAGTCTAATAATAAAATTGGGGAACTTATCTTGTTGACGATTTTTTTATTAAGAATATTATATTATTTCTATCCAATTTAATGAGTATTTGATTTTGTGTAAACATAGTACCTTTAATACAATGATATCACCTATATTAATAATTACAGTTATTTGTCTCGTTCTTTAAAAAATTTGTTGGATCTTGACTTGAATGTCATAAGTGGATTTGTCCCATAATCATATTAAGCTTATCACTTTATTTCTTGGTAAAAGTATAGGTGCATTGGATTTGGATAAAAAAATTTCCAATTACACACCTTCACATTCTTTCAGCACCTGTATATTTTCTTCCATCACTCTCATCATCTATTTTAAATGACAAAATGTCTTGTGTATTTTTCACTTTTGTATGTATTTTCATAATCCTATACCTCCTTTCTTCTTCCGTATTACAAGAAATACAACCACTGTCCACGCCGTTCCTGACAAAAGTAATGAGCACGTTGTGCACGAAAATGTGGTGGAAAGTGGTGGAATGGACGTTGAAAGAGGACGAGAGAAACATGGGAGGACTAAAGCACGAGACGTTTAGGGCAGTGGCAGAATGAAAATGCACAGTATCCATGGGTGATCTATGTATATTATTATTCTAGATCCACTCTTCAGGAAATTTTTGGAATTAGTTCCCTAAAAAGTTTTTGAATTGATCTTTTTAGAAACTTCTCTGAAATGTTTTGGAATCATTTTTTCCAAAAATGTTATGGAAAATTGAATCCGCAACGCTTCGAGAAAGTTTATGTAAGGAAGAAAAATAGGGATGACGTGGCTACTAATGAAAATGCGGAAAGGATGATCATACGGAAGGTCTAATGTATGAGACAAATCCAAAGTTAGTTACAAGGAGGGGACAGGACAGGTGACAACCGATCCAGAAATCATGGAGCCAAGGAAAAGCAGCAGGAGAGTCTCAAATACTCGGCTACGTGACTTTGTTATGGAGGAAAAATTGTGGTGTCAACAAATGGAATGATGCAGTGGTTGCAAGCTCATTACTGTCAGGGTTTAATTTTTCTTTAGAAACTTGTATTTTGTTGGATGAAAACATTTTTGTTATGTTAGTTTTACCGATTCAGTGTTACTACTATATTAAACTTATTTCACCATCAATACTATGGAAGAGTGCAACCTCTTCCTTCAATTTCTAAAATTTGCCCTCGTAACATTTGGTGCTTTCATTGACCATGGCGGACGGTACAAGGATGAAGACAATGGAAGCTGAGATTAAAAAACTCTACCAGCTTATGGAAGGAATTGCGGAAGCTCATCGAGTTGAAATGGTTCAAATAAATGAGGCTAATCAATGTAGAATGGATACAATTCAACAATCATTAGCTCCGGTTTTGCAGAATCAGAACTCCAATCTGCAGACAAACAAGTATCTAAATGAAACACTTTCTCTATTATCACTTGATGTTTTTGCAATGAGTGATACATGTTCAATTTATAGGCCCTTTGGATATGACCTCTCAACTACATGCATTTAATACAACTACTACCTTTCAACTACATACATTCAATACAACAACTACCTCTCAACTACTACCTCTATAACCACTACCTCTCAACTACATGTATTTAATGTTTACCTAACAAAATCCCCCCATAAACTTAAATGCTTTTCTTGTCCTTCATTCCAAGCATCTTCTTGTTGTTCTCGAACAGAGTGGTTGACAGTGGCTTCGTGAACATATCTGCAGCTTGTGTTCGGGTTCCGACGTGCTCTAACTCCACATTTCCTTCTTTCACTTGTTTTCGGATGAAGTGAAACCGAACATCAATATGTTTGCTTCTCTCATGATTGACCGGATTCTTTGTCAATTCAATGGCCGACTTGTTATCAACTCGAATCACAGTCCCTCTTTCTTGCTTCAACTCTAGCTTGCTTAGAAGGTTTCTAAGCCAAACTGCATGACAGACACTCCAGGATGCTGCAACGTACTCGGCTTCACAAGTTGACAACGTTACAATGGGCTGCTTTTTTGAAAGTCAGGTGAATGCTGTGTTTCCCATGAAGAATACATATCCAAACGTGCTTTTCCGGTCATCAACATCTCCACACCGGTCACTATCCGAGTAGCCTACTAGTCGATAATCATCCGTCCTAGTATACATTAGGCCAAGTGACACTGTTCCTCTCACATACCTTAGAATTCTCTTTAGTGCCTTCCAATGAGTATACCTTGGCTCCTCCATATATCGACTTGCTATTCCAACACTTAGCATTAAATGCGGTCCGGTATTTGTAAGATACCTAAGACTTCCAATCGGACTTCGGTATTTGCTCGCATCAACTCGGTCTCCATCTCGCATACTTAGAAAGTTTTGTACCAGGTTCCATAGGGGTGGAAACCGGGTTGCAACTTGTCATCTTAAACTTCTTCAAGATCTCCTCAGCATACCTTTTCTGCGACACAAAGATGTCATCCTTTCCCTGAACAACTTCTAAGCCAAGAAAATACTTCATAAGACCCAAGTCAGTCATCTCAAACTCCTTCTTCATCACTTCTTTAAACTCTTCAATTAGCTCGGCATTATTTCCCATGAAGATAAGATCATCAACATATAGGGCAACAAAAATCACATCTTCTCCTTTCTTCTTTATGTATAGAGCATGTTCATAAGGACACTCGCTCATATCCATTCCTTTTGAAGTAAGTGTCAATTCTTTCATTCCATGCTCGTGGAGCTTGTTTCAAGCCATAAAGTGCCTTCTTCAATCTCAGCACTTTCTTCTCTTCTCCTCTTCGCATGTATCCGAGTGGTCAGTTCAACATATACTTCCTCCTCCAAGATTCCATTCGAAATGCCGACTTCACGTCCATCTCGCAAGATTGTCCATCCGTGTTGAGTCGCTAAGGAAATCGGCAACCTAATTGTTTCCATTCTCGTCACTCGGGCGAATACTTCGTCATAGTCTATTCCTTCTTTCTGCTTGTACCCCTTCACTACGAGTCGAGCTTTATATCGTTCAACTTCTCCTTCAGCATTTGTCTTCTTCTTGTACACCCACTTTACGCCGATAGGTCGTGCTCCTTTGGGCAAATCAGTTAGCTCCCATGTGTTGTTGCGTTCTATTGCTCCGATCTCCTCGTCCATTGCCTTTCTCCACCTTTTCTCCTGCACGGCCTCTTCAAAACTTAAGTCTTCGAATCTACCAAGAGACATACAACATGCACTTCGTCGGTGGAGTTGTATATATCTTGTAAACTTCGCGCTACGGGTCGTAGAGGTTCATCTTCTTCATCGAAGTCTCATGATCTCTCACGGTATGTGGTGTATCAACTTCCGAGCTTCTACTTCCTATGGACTCCTTCTCCGGGTTGTTCCAACTCCACTCGCTTTCTTCATCAATTTGAACATCTCGGCTCATGATGACCTTCTTAGTTATTGGGTTAAACAACCCGTACGCCTTGGTTTTTTCATCATACCCAATAAACACGTACTTTTTGCTTCTATCTTCGAGCTTGGTCCTCTGTTGAGCTGGAACATGACCATAAGCTATGCTACCGAACACTTTAAGGTGAGACACACTCGGCTTTCTTCCACTCCAAACTTCTTGCGGTGTCTTCTCGTTCGAGCTTAGCATGTGAACATCTATTTTGCACATAGATGGCACATTGCACCGCTTCGCCTGTAACTCCTTTGGCACGTTTTTGCTTCTCAACATTGTTCGAACCATGTCAAGAATGGTTCGATTCTTCCTCTCGGCAACTCCGTTTTGTTGGGGTGAGTATGGTGTCGTCGGAAATCTCCTTATCCCTTGCTCCTCGCAATACTTCATGAGTTCGGATGAAATGAACTCGCCTCCTCGATCGGACCTACTGATTTGATAGGCATGCCGATCTCTTTCTCAACCATTGCTTTAAATCTCTTGAACACCTCAAACACCTTGGATTTCTCCTTCAAAAAATATACCCAAGTTTTTCTTGAAAAATCATCTATAAAAGAAATGAAATACCTTTTCCCACCGAAGGACTCGGGGTAATCGATCCACAAATATCTCGTGTGAATCAATCCGAGTTGTTCCTTTGCACGGTACTCGGCCGTCCTCGGAAATGAGGTCCTCGGATGCTTCCCGAGCACACACTCTTCACATAATTTCTTTTCAAATTTCATAGACGGAGTCCTCGCACCATCTCTTTCTTTACCAACTCGGTCGGTCCGCCAAAATGCAAGTGGCCAAATCGAAAGTGCCACATCATTGCTTCATCCTTCACGTCAAGTTTCAAACACCTCTCTTGGACTATCTTCAAGTCCAACTTGTACATTCTCGTTCTTCTTCATTTCTACTCGGGCAATCAAACGATCCGACTTGTCCTTCGGGTATAGTACTCGGTCTTTCATCGAACCGAGTAGCCTTTCTCCATCAGTCGACCCATACTCAATATGTTGCTTTTGAGATCGGGTACATAGTACACGTCTCCGATTTCTTCAACTCGGCTATTCTTCTGCAGGTACCAGATTGTACCTCTGCCTTTTACTGCCACCTTTGATGCATCTCCAAATGACACGTGTCCGGCCTCAACTTTAGTGAGCTCCTTAAAAAGGTTCTCGTCCCCGCACATGTGGTTACTTGCTCCTGTATCAAGATACCAAACCGAGTTGTCAGAACAGCTCGAACTTAGTTCGACATCCGAACTTCTCGACATCATCAATACTCCTTCTTCCTCAGTGTCCTCAGAGAGGAGGTTTGTCTCCTTCTTCCTCTCAGATCGGCAGTCCTTCGCGAAATGCCCAACCTTCCCACAATTATAACATTTGATACCTGAATAGCAGTCCTTAGCAAAATGACCGTACTTCCCACATTTGAAGCACTCAACTCCGGAATTGCTTGACTGACCACCTCGGCCTCTACCGTCACGACCTCTACCTTGTCTTCGGCCACGCCAGTTTTGTTGACTGACTGGCTCCTTGCCTCTTTCATATTCTCCTCTGCCTCTACCACCTCGGCCTTGAGTGTTCTGAGCATAAGGAACCTTCTTCTCCTTTAAGGTTGCCTTTGCTTGGAGTGCTTGATCAAGGGACTCCTCTTTCTTCTTCCTTCTCCGCTGCTCATGCGCTTCAAGCAACCCTGCAAGCTCTTCCACCGAGAGCACCGACAAGTCCTTGGACTCTTCTATTGCACAAACGATATTCTCAAAATCGTCAGTTAACGACCTTAAGATTTTCTCCACCACTCGGCAAGTGGGGCAGCGTCTCTCCATTTCTTCCGAGTTGATTCACCACGGTCTCAACACGGGAGATGTACTCGGCAACCCCTTCGACCTCTTTCATCCTCATGCTTTCAAGCTCGCCTCTAAGAGTTTGAAGCCTGACTTGCTTCACGCGATTATCCCCTTTATATGCCTTCTCCAGAATATCCCACGCTTCTTTTGAAGATTTAGCATTTGCTATCTTCTCAAAGCCGGACTCATCAACAGCTCGGTACAGTATGTACAAAGCCGTTTTGTCCTTTACTCGTGTTGCTCTCAATGCAGCAAGATGAGCAATCGTCTACTCTTCAATATTCTCTGGTTCTTGGTGCCCATTTTCGACCACATCCCATACTTCTTGGGAACCAAGGAGAGCCTTCATTTGCAGGCTCCAGTTATCATAACTTACGTCTTTTGATAACTTTGGTAGGGGCATGCTGTTAGCTAAGTTGGCCATCTCAAACAAACTCTCTAACTCTCAAACACTCTCTCTAACGCACTCAGACACTCAGGTTCTCAAGCTCTGATGCCAATTTATAGACAAACAAGTATCTAAATAAAACACTTTCTCTATTATCACTTGATGTTTTTGCAATGAGTGATACATGTTCAATTTATAGGTCCTTTGGATATGGCCTCTCAACTACATGCATTTAATACAACTACTACCTTTCAACTACATACATTCAATACAACAACTACCTCTCAACTACTACCTCTATAACCACTACCTCTCAACTAGATGTATTTAATGTTTACCTAACACACTCACGATTCTTCATCCCACTAGGAACACAACCATGGTGCGAACTCCAACAATGACGTTTCCATTCCAAATCATTAGTCGTTTCCATCAAGAAGGATGAATTTCGATCTTCCCAGGTTTGATGGTTCTGATGCGCTTGATTGGATATTTAATGTTGATCAATATTTCTCGTTCTATCAGATTCCAGAGGAGCAACAGATCGCCATTGCTGGAATGCACATGTTAGGTCCAGTTATTCCGTGGTTTCAGATGCAACAGCGCTCGATGGCCTTTCGATCATGGACACAACTGAAACGCTCCATCGAGATTGAGTTCGGACCCTTATTGTTTGAATCACCACGTGAGTCTCTTTTCAAGCTCCAACAACATGGTACTATTTCAAATTGCTACTCAGAATTCATTACATTAGCAAATCGCACAAATATTGAACCTCCAGAGGCTCTCAGAGATTGCTTTATTAGTGGGTTATGCATGGATATTAGAAGAGAAACGAAGGCTCAATGCCCACCCTCATTGATGCGTGCAGTTATCTTAACAAAACTTTATGAAGATAAATTATCCTCAGCCTTCAAAACAACTCAAGGACCCAGCCCATACCGTAATACTATTTACAACCCACATACCAACCCACAAATCAAACTACCCCCGCGACCACCACTATCACCACTCCTTCCCACCCCACCTCACAAAACCCCAATTAATCTGAACCGCAATCAAGTAAAGAGAATCACACCAGCAGAACAACATGTTAGGAGGGACAAGGGACTTTGTTTTTGGTGCGATGATAAATTTACTACCCAACACATGTGTCCTAACAACCATTTCATGCTATATCAATTAGAAGAAATCGATGAGGATACCAGTCTAAATCATGAACAAAATATGATTGAGCAGCAAGGGAATAATAACATGCAGCAAATGGAACATCATGTGTTAGAACATCATATTTCTTTACATGCAATGAAGGGAACACCAGGATCAGACACTATAAGATTAAAAAGTCTTTGTTCACGGTATGGAAGTACAAGTGCTGATTGATGGGGTAGCTCAAACAACTTTATTCAACCCAGAATTGCTAAGTTTCTGAAATTTCCTGTGCAACCAGCCCCTGGATTCAGGGTCATGGTGGGAAATTTTGATGTTATGCAGGTCGAGGGTCGTCTACCTTCTCTAGAGGTAACAATGCAAGGACACTCGATTCAAGTCCCAGATGTTTATGTCTTGCATGTGGCAGGACGAGACATAGTTATAGGAGCTACTTGGTTGAAAACTCTTAAAGCACACATAGCAGATTATGATGCTTTGTTGATCAAGTTTCTACATGAAGGGAAATTTATCACTATCAGAGGAGATGAGGCAACTAGCCCCCAACAGGCTCAATTCAACCATATTAAAAGGCTTTTTAATATTGATGTTGTTGCTGAAGTTTTCACACTCCAACTTGCAAAGGAAGAATGCAATGAACCACCACAATTGGAGTTGCCACAAGACTTAGAACCCAAATTGGTTCTATTATTACACACTTATGCCAGTGTGTTTGATCAGTCCTCGGGTCTACCCCTCAAAGGGAACAAGATCATTCAATTCCACTGATGGAAGGAGCTCAACCAGTAAAGATAAAGCCTTACAGATACCCACACATCCAGAGAGAGCAAATTGAGTCCATGATACAACAAATGTTGGCTGAAGGCATAATCCAGCCAAGTAAGAGTCCCTTCTCTTCCCCAATATTATTAGTTAAAAAGAAAGATGGAACTTGGAGATTTTGCACTGATTATAGAGCACTAAATACAATGACTTTGAAGGATTCTTTTCTTATTCCTACTGTCGATGAATTGTTAGATGAGTTATATGGCTCTAAATACTTCTCAAAACTAGATTTAAGGTCCAACTACCACCAGATCCTTGTAAGACCAGAGGAAAGGTATAAGACTGCTTTTAGAAGTCACCAAGGGCATTATGAATGGTTGGTCATGCTTTTTGGTTTAACAAATGTCCCAACTACATTTCAAAGCCTAATGAATGATGTGTTTTGGCCTTTCTTGAGGAAATTTGTATTGATGTTTTTTGATGACATTTTAGTTTTCAGTACTTCTTGGAATGCTCACTTGCATCACTTGGAACTGGTACTGCAAGTCTTACAAAGAAAAAGGTTGTATACCAAACTTTCCAAATGTTCATTTAGAACTAACAAGATCAACTATTTGGGTCACATCATTGCTAAAAACGGTGTTCACATGGACAAGGACAAAGTGAAGGCCGTGTTGGAATGGCAGCAACCAAGGAACATAAAACAATTGAGGGGATTTCTAGGCCTTACTGGCTACTACAGGAGATTCATTAAGGGATATGCTTTTCAATGGACTCCAAAAGATGCTGAAGCTTTCTTATACCTGAAATAGGCCATTGCTTCTGAACCTGTGCGAGCTCTACCCAATTTTGATATGCCATTTGAAATTGAGACAGATGCGTCAGGAATTGGCGTGGGGGCTGTCCTTATTCAAGGGAAACACCCCATTGCTTACTTCTCTAAAAAGATGTCTCCAACTATGCAAAGACAATCGGCTTACACTAGAGAATTTTTTGCTATAACAGAGTCAATAGCCAAATTCAGGCATTATTTGTTAGGAAAAAAAATTCATCATACAAACAGATCACCAGAGTCTTAAATCACTGCTTGATCAGAATCTTTCAACACCTGAACAACAGAAGTGGTTGCACAAGTTTTTGGGATATGACTTCGAGATATAGTATAAACCGGGGGTACACAATACTGCAATTGATGCTCTTTCGCGATGTTTCTTTGCTGCTTGGTCAACTCCTCAATTAGATTGGTTGAAAACACTTAAAGATGCATTGGTTAAAGATGAGCAATTCAATCAAATCCTACAACAATGTGCTAGAAAAAGTCAATAAGATAACAATTACAGTTGCACGAATGGGTTATTATTGTGGAGGAATAGGCCGGTAGTTCCCCAAAATAATGGCCTAATTAATCTAATTTTAAAAGAATATCATGACTCTTTGGTGGGAGGACACTCGGGGATTGCTAAAACAGCTGAAAGGATCTGTTCTCAATTTTATTGGCCCAACATGCACAAACAAATAAAAGAATATGTGCTGAATTGCACAATTTGCCAACAAGCTAAAATTGACAATACGTTACCTACTGGATTGCTACAACCTCTACCTGTTCCATCACAAATATGGGAAGAAATTTGCATGATTTTATCACTGCCATACCTTCAGCACAAGGGTATTCTGTTATAATGGTTGTGATTGATAGACTCTCAAAATTTGCACACTTTTTGCCATTGAAACGTGATTTCTCTAGTCACCACATTGCTGAAATTTTTGTGCAGCATATTATAAAACTTCATGGTTTTCCTAGATCAATTGTCTCTGATAGGGACAAAATATTCATCAGCAAATTCTGGCATCAACTTTTTAAGCTTCAAGGTTCAACTCTTGCTATGAGTTCAGCTTATCATCCACAACGGATGGTCAAAGTGAAATATTAAACCAGACCCTAGAAATGTACCTCAGGTGCTATTGCTTTGACAACCCAAAGAATTGGGTGAAGATGTTACCATGGACCCAATACTGGTATAACACATCATATCACAACAACATCAAAATGACCCCATATAAGACACTATATGGTAGAGATCCCCCATCATTCATTAGATATGAAATTTTTGCAAACGATGATCTTACACTGCAACAAATACTAGTTGACAAAGATAGATTGCTTGATCAGTTGCGGACTAATATGACTAAGTCTCAGCAGTTCATGAAACATTTTGCTGATAAGCAGAGAAGACATGAAGAATTTTAGGTGGGCGAATTAGTGCTAGTCAAGCTCCAACTCTATAGACAACATTCAGTGGCACTAAGGAAGCATAAAAAAATTGGCCTTCGGTATTTTGGCCCTTTCAAGATCAGTCAGAAGCTTAGTTCAGTAGCTTATAAACTGGAATTACCATCAGAGGCTTAAATTCATAATGTATTCCACATTTTCCTGCTTAAGAAGTTTAGAGGGGAGCACCAACAACATTACTTGCCACTACCGCTAAAAACTTCCGAATGTGGACCAATAATATCCCCTACTGCAGTTATCGATAGAAGAATTATTATGAGCAGTGGAAAGGATTTACAACAGTTACAAGTGCAATGGAAGGAAGGACCACATTCCTTCACCACTTGGGAGCCAGCTGAAGAATTCAACAGGACATACCCGGAGTTCTACCTTGAGGACAAGATTGTTATTAATGGGGAGGGTAATGTAAGGAAGAAAAATAGTGTTGACGTGGCTACTAATGAAAATGAGGAAAGGGATGATCACATGGAAGGTATAGACACTAAAAAAAAGCCTATTAAATACGGCAAAAATTCGTAGGTAATGTCATTTTACCTACGGATTAGGTAATGCACTCGCTTGAACAAAATATCTCCTATTGTAGTTATCGATAGAAGAATTATTATGAGCAGTGGAAAGGATTTACAACAGTTACAAGTGCAATGGGAGGAAGGACCACATTCCTTCACCACTTGGGAGCCAGCTGAAGAATTCAATAGGGCATAACCGAAGTTCTACCTTGAGGGCAAGGTTGTTCTTAATGGGGAGGGTAATGTAAGGAAGAAAAATAGTGTTGACGTGGCTACTAATGAAAATGAGGAAAGGGATGATCACACGGAAGGTATAGACACTACAAAAAAAAAAGTCTATTAACTATGGCAAATATTCGTACGTAATGTCATTTTACTTACTGATTAGTAATCCGTAGGTAATGCACTTCGCTTGAACAAAATATACTTTTTAATATTATATTATTTATAATTTGAATTATTATTAGATTAAGATAATTATCACTCGGCAAGAATCAAACTACAGCATCTTAGAGTTGGATGTTGATACTCCAACCACTAAGCTTATTAGGATATTCTTATAATAATTTACAAATAAATTATATTTATATTTATTCGTGTAAATATAAAAATATAAAATATATAAATACAAATATATTTATATTTTGTATATATATATATATATATATATATTTATATTTTATATATTTATATATTTTGATATATTTATATAGTTATATATTTAAATAATTATATATTTATATCTTTATACATTTACGTGGATATACATTTATTTGTAAATAAATATAACTTATTTGTAAGTTATTAACAAAAAGTTTTAGTAATTTAGTGGTTGGAGTATTAGTCTTTAATTCTAAGGTATTATTGGGTTTGAATTCTATTAGTCACAATTCTTTTAATTTGATATAATCTACCTACGGATAAGAATTACCTACGAGACGATATTACCTACAGACAATATCCGTAGGTAATGAATAATTTATATACAGATAAAATTCCGTAGGTAATATCTGTATGTAATGTATAATTTACCTACAGATTTTTATCCATAGGTAATATTTTGTAGATAATAGACTTTTTTTTTTTTTTCTTTTTTTAGTAAGGTGGCAACCGATCCGGGAATCATGGAGACAAGGAAAAGCAGTAAGAGGAGAGTCTAAAATACTCGGCTACGAAACTTTGTTATGGAGGAAAAATTGTAGTGTCAACAAATGGAATGATGCAGTGGATGCAAGCTCGTTACTGTCAGGACTTAATTTTTCTTTAGAAACTTGTATTTTGTTGGATGAAAACATTTTTGTTCTGTTAGTTTTACCGGTTTAATATATTGAACTTATTTCACCATCAATACTACAAAAGAGTGCAGCCTCTTCCTTCAGTTTCTAAAATTTACCCTCGTAACAAATTATCATAAAAAAGTCAATCTAAAAATTGCATGAAATGCTCATTCTACAAATTTCTCTTATCACCTTTCTAGAAGCTTCCCGAAAGTATTCTAAATCAATTTTTCATAAATTTTAAAAATATTTTGACTTAACCTTTCCAAAACCTTTTCGGAGAATAAGTTTTCCGAAAAGTTAATTCCATAAAGTTTTCGAAAAAACTTCTAATTAGGTCAATTTAAAATATTTCTTAAATCAACTTTCCAAAACTAATAATATTTTCATTTTTAAGATTAACGTATAAGAATAAAGTATGAGATTGCACGAAGAAACATTAATCAAAAAGTTTGCTTTACTCTTTTCTAAATCCATGTTATATATTTCTTTTCTTTTATTTATTTTAATCTTACTTTTTTTAATGTTTTAATTTAAAGAGTTCAACACAAAATTATTTTTTAATATTTTTTAAATTTTTGTAAAAAAAATTATATTTATAATTTTACTCATTTCAAATTTTTAAATATTTAAATTTAATAATATGTTCAATTTTTATAGTGTGATTAACAAAATCTTCAAATATATAGATATTTAGTTAATTAAAGAGATAAAACTATAAGAGTTACAATAGGTACCTATCAAATATAACCTCATTTTTTTAAGAAGAGATAATTTTAAGAGATTTTAATATATTTGATTTAAAATATTTCTTTCTTAACTCTCAAAGTTAACGGCGAAGTCTCTCACTTGTAATTATATATATATTCCTTCACTTTGGCTGACAGAACCTCTGATGCATAAATGCATTACTCACTTTCATGCGTTGTTATATCAATCATGAGTGAACTTGTACCATCATCTCAAAATGAAAGTTGTATCAAGACTTATGCACCTACCCATACTGGAAATACTATGTTAATCACCTTATAAATAAATCATAATTTATAATTGATTATTACCTTATATATTTAAATGATTAGATGTTTTTTAAAAACATCTAGGGCAACAACTTGACCTATTATATAGAATATATGTTTACCAATTATGAACAATAATACAAGGTTACCAATAACTTGGTATATGTATGATATAATAAAATATAATAAAAACTTACCAGAAGCAAAACAAAAAAGGAGGACCATATTTAATCCTTTTTTAATTATACTTTTATTTATCACTAATGTCAATTCTCATATATATGCTTTTAAGGAGAAAAAGAACACATGATTCTTTACAATCTAGTGTAGGGACCATATTACAAGATATTTGGACACCATACAATTGGTTCACCTTAGCCATTTGTACTGTTTCTCATGGACTCTAGATGCTTTACTTCATCTCTCTCTTCACATTTGCATCTCAAAATCCATACAAATGCAAAGGCAAATTCATCGTGGACAAGAAATCTACAGGGGAACACAACAAAAACAACAGCAACAACAACCACGATTGTCTTTAAAATGTGCAAGTATGACATGATTTACCATGATGCATTATGTATACTGTCTTGTTGAATAGTGTATTTGCTCTTTTGTGTCTGCATCTTGTATGATGAGTTCATATTCCTCTCAGCAGAAACTATCACAACTATTTGTGCCACCTCCAGTGGCAGCAACAAAAGCCAGTGATTAGAAGGAAACACTATGCTAGCAAGGCACAAAAGTTCTCCAATGGATTGAGCAAAGAAACTAGCAAAGTAGTTGAGAAGAAAGAGGGTACTGTTGCTGGTGCAGTTGCTCTTATCATTGGTACTAGTATTGGTACTGGAATTCTTGCACTTCCAGAGAAAGCCTTCCCTGTACTCCCTTTTCTCTTGAAGCTGCCAAAAAAAAAAACCTGTTTTGTCCTTCAAAATATCTCAAAATTTGATTTTTAGTTCCTACAAAAATTTAATACATTTTTAGTCTTAGCATGGAAACAAAGTGTTACCTAGAGGCTTATTAAACCATTTGACTTCTAAAAAATGTTAGGAAACTAAAGTATATTAAATTTTAACATAGACTTAAACTGAATTTCATGATATTTTGAGGGGAAAAAACATTTTTAACTTCAGAAAAAAATAGTCAAAAGTGTTGTCTTTTTCAAGCTGACATGTCCAAATTATTTGTGTACAATTGCAGGGAATTATTCCAAGTTCTGTATCAGTAATAGTGTGTTGGATTTTTCTTCTGATTGAAGCATTTTTGCTGGTTGAAATAAATGTGGCTTTGATGAAGAAGAAAGGAAGGAAAGAGAAAGGCAATGAGTTGGATGTTATTTCTATGAGAACCATGGCCCAAGAGACACTTGGGGACTGGGGTGGAACAATAGCTACTGTTGCCTATGTTTTCTTGGGATATAGTTCCATGGTTGCATATAGTTCAAAGTCTGGGGAGATCCTTTTCGAACTCATCAATCTCCCAGCACCAGTTTCAGGCTCAATATTCACTGCTCTCTTCTCAATGCTTGTCTCATTTTGGGGAACCCGCGCCACTGATAGAGTCAACCAGTATCTCACTGCTTCCTTGATTGGTACATAATATTTGAGCAATGCATGCTTCTAAGTTATAATTAGCATTGTGCAAATTTAACCAGAGTTTTCCAAATATTGGTTTATTTTGCTCTTTAGTTAAGTGCATAATCCATTCTCTATTTTACAAAATTTCGATTAATCTTTATTCATAAAAACTTACTAAATAAATTCGTATAGAGCATTCTTAATTTCATTCTTACATGTGCAGCACATTAGTTTTGCTTCGTGCATGACACATTCATATGAGTGTGGAGTATTGTTAATCCTTATAAAGATCAATGTTAAAGATGCTAGGAACAAAGTCAATAATGTTTGCACATACAAGGACTAATTTAATAAGTTCTTACTCTAAGAATTAAATTGAGAATACATGACACATCTAAGGACTAAACTATGTTCAACCTTTCTCTTGTGATGTAGGTGTATGACTGTATTCAATCTGTAATTAAATTGATAATGTATAGGTTCTTGTTTGCAGGTTTGTTATTTGCTATTGAAGTAGTAGCTGTTGTATTTGGGGGATGGTCAGGAGTTGGTGGCCTCAGTGACTGGACAAAAGTTCCACCAACAATACCTGTTATTGTTTTTTCCCTAGTGTTTCATGATATAACCCCATGTAAGAATGAGAAATATTTATACATAAATATATATTAACTCAGTCAGATCCACCCAGTTCGAATGTAATTTGAACAACTCTGGTTTTGGTAACACATTTGGATTTTAAAACCTTGCAGTTATTTGCACTTATTTGGAAGGTGATCTTGGTCGTATAAAAACTTCAGTTTTTATTGGTGCTTTTGTGCCACTGGTGGCACTGCTCGTCTGGGATGCAATTGCTCTTGGTCTTGCAGCTGAAGCAGAACAAGTGGTTGATCCTGTTGCGTTGTTATACAGGTAATTTAGCCCCTCTGGAATAATTTGGGGACAATTGTGTTGATGTGTGACTATAAAGTTAGAGGGAGTTGTGGGAAACCTGGTATAAAAATCACTCAACAGAATCTTTTGTAACAAAAGTTTAATCCCACCAGAAAAGCTTGGTTACATGAAGTACACAAAGTAATTAGACTTCTAATATTTTATGGATATGAAACTATTGATGCAAGCTTATCCATTATTGTGAAACAAAGAGAAAACAACTTTTTTTTCTTTGCCCCTTCCCTT
The DNA here is from genome assembly GCA_963425845.1 of Sphenostylis stenocarpa. NCBI lineage: Eukaryota > Viridiplantae > Streptophyta > Magnoliopsida > Fabales > Fabaceae > Sphenostylis > Sphenostylis stenocarpa. Next base: position 24,736,797 of record OY731401.1, on the reverse strand, counting down.
CCATCACAAGCAATAGAGCCTCTCAAAATTTGTGTAAAATATTTGCAGTGTCAATTTGCATCTCAATCAACTAAAATTCTTAAATGTCAATTTTTTAGGTTGAGAAGCAATGGTGTTTCAATTATGGTTGCTGCCTTCTCACTTTTGGCAGTAGGTACATCACTTATTGGCACCCTTCTAGCCTTCTCAGAGTTCTTTAAGGAGCAACTTAGAAAGGGAACCTGGCATTCCCCTCCCACAGAAAAGGTAAAACTAAATTATGCACCTTTAATGTCTGTTATCCACAATTGTTTCCTTTTTTTTTACCTATAACACCCACAAAGAATCATGCTATGTTATGAAGAAAGTTCTTTGGACAGGGAAATTGGTGGAGCAGGAATAAAAGTAATGTCACAGCTGTAACAATGGTTGTTGCTCCCTCTCTCTTTGTCTCAACAACGTTTCCGGATGCATTCTCTGCTGCCACAGATATTGCTGTAAGCTGAGAAAGAGGTCTTTTTGTTTGTATGTGTTGGTGGGAAAAATCAATTTTCACCAGAAACAGTATGACATTGGAAGATTAAGTGGTAGTTTGGTTTAAGAAAACATTTCTTTCTTTTTACTTTTAGTTAAAGAAGTGCCATTTTTTTTTCAAAAATTTATACAAGAACAATGAATGTTTTCTGTTCTTATATTCTATATTTACCTTTTCTTTATATAAATTTTTAAAACAAGAAACAAAATGAAAGATAAAAGATCAATTAGGTTCTTGAATATATGAAGCACTTTCAAATTTAGTTTTTGTTTAGATTTCTGATTTAGTCTCTGAATATGTAAAAATGTAACAATTACATCCTAAAGTTTCATGGGACTATTTTGTGATTGAACTGTAATTTTAAGGACCACTTGGACACTAAACAAGGAAGTCTTTTGTCATTAAACTATAATATTTGAGGGCAAATTCACTCTTTTTTACACATTTAGGACTAAAGATGATATTTTGTTCTTTCAATGACTATGGACAATGTCTTATACATCATGGACGTAGTTGATCATTTATCCTAAAACGAAAATAATGTGGCATTTTTGTAATTAAATCTGGAAATTAAAATGCATTATCAACTAAAAATTTATCTAAATGAAGTGGATTTCCTTTAAGTATATGCACATATAACAAATAGTGTTTGTTGATGTTTTATGGTGAAACAGGGGGGGTATTGCATGACAGTGCTTTATGGAGTTCTACCACCAGTAATGGCATGGGCAATGCACAAGAGGGAACCTGAGCTTTATGGTCAAAAAAATTTTTTAAATGCAAATGTAGCACTTGTTGTGGCTGAACTATTTGCATGTGGCATTGTGGTGGATCAAATCCTGCAAGATATACTAGCATTGCACTCATAGCTACCATTTTTTCCTGTTCAAACATCTATCAAAACTCTGCTGTTCGTGCCTGCTTTGCAATAGAATCATGTCACATGTGTGCTGAATTTGAAGAAAAGAGGAGATTGGACATGGTGCCAAAAGTTTGGAAATGAAGCATCTATAAAGGAATATACAACTTTCTCATTGCATATTACATGCAACAAAGGTTGCAAAGCTTGAAGCCTTACTAAATATTTGGTTCTGCTTCAGGATGTACATAACTATTCTTTAATGAATATTAAAATTTACACACTCAAGCATTAGATAAATGTTTGGTTACTGTAATTTTTCTTGAACTTCATACTTCCAAATCTTATATTTTTAAGTCTTTCTAGAAACTTATTTTGTTCAAGTTTGAATAATTTATTTAGTATGTGTTTTAACGTTCTCAACAATAAATTATCAAGATCTATACTATTTAGCAAGTTAAATTACTTTTAAGAAGCGAATAAATCGAAGATAATGATATCTAGTTACACTAAAAATAAATAACATGAATTATTGTTTCATTATTATTTTGACTTTAATACTTTTTAGTCCTTCCTATTTTAGTTAAATTTACTTTTAGTCCATTTAATGTAAAACTAAATTTTTCATTCTTGTAATATGAGAATAACCCAATTTTTATTTTGTGATTATTTTTATAACTGATCAATTATTTTTAAATTATGATAATTAAAGGAATTAATTTTAAATTTAAGAGATCAAAAGTAAATTTAACTTAAATTTAAAAGATTAAATATTCAATCTTTTTAAGTAATTATGAAGTTATTTTATTCTTATAATTTCTTATAAGTAATTCATTACAACTTATTATATGAATCGAGAATATACATTTTATTATCTTTTATTTAAATTAGGTATTAAAAGTTTTTTATTATTTGTTTAGAATAAGAGAAAAATATATTAATTTTATTTTGATTTAAACAGATTACGATTGAGATATTTTTAATATTTAATATTTTATAATATTTTTATTTTATATATAGATAAAATACATGAATAAAAGATATGTCCATTTGAAATATATTTTATATATAATAAATACACATACACAAAATCCTAAAACTTTTCATGAGTGATATCAAGAACTTTGGTTCTTACGGGAAGAATAAAAGAAAGAAGTTCTTTATAAGTCATTATTCCAATTTTTTATGGTGAAAATTATGACCTATGGGCTATGAGAATGCAATCTTATTTTGAAGGATTGAATTTATGGGAAGTTGTGGAAGATGATCACATCATTGATCTATTGGCTAAAAATCTCACCATAGTTCAAATCAGATTTCAGAGAGAAAGAAAAACGAAGAAAACAAAAGTTCAATCATACATGTTTGTTGGTATTTCACAAATGATTTTCACCAAAATTATGACACTAAAGTAAAAAAAAAATTACAATTATTTGAAAGAACAATAGGAAGGGGATGGAAAAATTCGAAGTATGAAATTTCTAAACTTGATAAGGGAATTTGAGATACAAAGAATGCAAGAGTCAGACACAATTAATGAATACTTAATCAAATTGTTGGGTATTGCTAATAAGATAAAACTATTAGGTAAATAATTTTTTGATTCCATAATAGTTGAGAAAATTTTAGTAACTATGTGATATGAAAAATGTATTGCTTCATTGAAAAACACAAATGATTTGTCTAATATTACTTTAGCAAAAATGTTACATGTTTTACAAGTACAGGAACAACGAAGATTGATGAGAAGAAATCATGCTGTTGTTGAAGGTTCTTTATTATATATCTCCAAGCTAAGAACAAAAAAGGTAACATATCACATGTCTTCTATGTTTGTCCTTATTACAAGAAACTCACACAATAATTATTAGAGGCTCAGTGTGAAATGTCGCAAATGTGTTCAATTATGACATATAGAAAAGATATGGAAATCATAACCAAAAGAAGCTGTGTGATCAATTGAGACATATAGAAAAGATATGTAAATCACAATTGAAAGAAGTCATCAAAGTTATAGAGGATGAAGTAGAAGAGGAACTTCTCATTGCATCAACATGCTCTACAATAAAAAAATGTACATGTTAACTTATAGATAATCATTGTACAAATCCAATTACTCATGATTGAAAACTTTTTAAAGAGCTCAACAAATATGTTATTTATAAGGTGAGAATTGACAATGAAGAACAAATAGACGTGAAATATATGAGAATAGTTGTTTTTAAAAGTCATTCGAGTATCAAATTATTTTTTCATGTTTTATATGTTCCTTATATTAACCAAAATTTGCTAAGTATTGCTCGATTATTAGAGAAAAGTTATAAGGTATCTTTTGAATACAAAATTTGTATGATTAAAGATATAGATAACCTAAAAATATTCAAAGTTTACATGAAAGAAAAAAAATTTACTTTAGATTTGATGAAATAAGATTTGACTACAAATGAAGATATAAAAGAAAAGTAAAAGAAAAAGCATGATAGATATTTCTTGAAGAAACTTGATATCAAGGATGAAAATAAATATGTAGATGAAAAACCAGTTTCCAACGTCTATCAAAGGATTAATGGTACTACCATGAAGTTTGAAAGAAATAAAGAAGATGAAGTTGATAAAAGAAGAAATATATTGATGAAGAAAGTGAAATTAAATGAAGTTGTGATTTCATACAAAAAAGAGGATGACAAGAAATACAAGAAAAAAAGAGGAAGAATTTCAAGCAAAATGAAAGAAAGAATATCAAATTCAAATAAACAGAGAGGAATATTGAGAATATATGTTTTATTATCTTTTATTTAAATTAGATATTAAGAGTTTTTTATTATTCTTTAGAATAAGAGAAAAAAAATATTAAGTTTATTTTAATTTAAATAGTTATGATTGATATATTTTTAATATTTAATATTGTCATATTTTTACTTTATATATACACAAAATACATGAATAAAAAATATGTCCATATAATATATATTTTATGTATTAGATATACACGTACACACAACCTTAAAAATTTTCATAAATATAAAAGAAATAAATAAAAAGAGAAGACATAAAAAAAACTTAGACTAAATGAAATCGAAGTTTGATCTAACCAAAAGAAAATCATTATGGCATTGCTAGAGATTGCTCTTCAAGCATTTTATCGAAAGATACATGGATTTTGTACATATATCTCCACAATTTTATTGAATTATAAAATGCACTGTAAATTTCAATACTTTATATACATTTCATTTGATAATGTAGCTATAATGCATTTGGGTTTTGAGCATTTTGGAATATTAGCTTAAATCAATAATGGTTCATATGGTCCATAAGCTTTTGCATAACATTGTAATTGACCACTCTAATCTATTTATCCTTTGCATAAAAAGATTATCTACTGATGTGGCATCTTGAAATTTTACCTTATCTAATTTTTTGTAAACTTTCTTTTTTAGAGTGTCCTTCACAAAAATTGTGTCCTTCACAAAGATTATCTACTGATGTGGCATCTTAAAATGAAGGACACAATTTTTGTGTGAGTAACCACATTTTTTGCAAACATAAGAATTAAAGTTAAATTCTTTTTTAACCTATTGAGTTGTCTTGTTAGGATAAAATTACAATTAACTAAAGTTTCAAAATAGACCGGTGATAATTAATCTTATATCGTAATGAACATGAATCGGGATACTTAACGAATAGTTTACGACTCTACTGATCCACTATGCAGCTCTCTTTTTATCAATTCCAAAATGTCATAGACCTGTGAAAGATTATAACAAATAAAAAATAATTAAATAAAAATCATGTTACACCAAATTTAAGAATTGAGACATAAAGCAAGAATGTGAACTTTTCACCTCAAAGTACGGCGGCAAAGCTGGTGCATGCTGACGAAGGGCTGCATATATCTTCTCAAGTAATGTTAAAAGTGCATCAACTTGATCACCAAGAAGATCAACCTAATTACCAGAAATATTAGGACAGTTTGGTTTGAGAAAACTTTTTCTGTTCCTGTTTTAATTTTTTGTTGTACTTGCAAAAGTGCCATCTTGTTTTCATTTAGTTGCTTGCCTTCAAAATCTTGTATCGGAAACAGTGAAAACAACTTAATGTTTTCTATTTTAATTTTCTTTTTTCAATGTTTCCTATATAAACATGTGAAACAAACGAAAACAGAAAATTCATTTCTCATGAATGTACAGAGTTTGAGATTATGCTACAGACCTCAGCTTCGGCCTTTTGAAGATTCTGGCACCTTTTAATGAAGGCCTTCTGATAAAGTAATTCCTTGTTTCTCAAGTAACCAACCAACTCAATAACAGGTTCCAAACAATCTTTCATATTCTCCAATCTGTATGCGGGAAGGAAAAATTGGATAATAGGTAAAATGGTATGCATGTGAAAAATATTGATGAGCAATGATGGTGAAATACCTCACAGTCATCATCTCAAACTTCTGGCATATCATTGCCCCAAATTCTGCAAATGTTAGTAAAAGATTCAAAAGGGGCATGAAAGCAGATGAAGACAGCCTCAGTTGACCTTCTTCATTATTTGACAGTTGATTATGAAAACTGTCTGAATCACGTAGACTGTGCCCTAAGCTGGTGCCTAACTGCCTCAAAAGTGCCTTGCCTATACCTAATTGTTGCAAGACATTTTCTACTTTGCTGGTCAGTGAAGAGAATGTTTGTTCTTCCCCAGTTATCAATTCTTCAAATATTTCATAATCATGTAGGTCTCCACGTTCTGAACCCAAGTCTAGTTGCCTGCATTGTTCCTTGATCTCACACTTCGCACTTAGCATCAGATTTTCCTCTGCCTCAAAACAACTAAGTAGTGACTCTAACAACATAATTGTGAAGTTCTCTTCTCCCTGAGCTCTCCAGACTTGATTTAACATCATAGAAGAGGTGGAACAATTATCTTCTGTGGTATTGTCTTCAACCAATGATTTAACTTCCATGGTGAAGAAAAAGGCGTCATTCAATGTCTCAACCATGACAACTTGGTCTATCTTCTCTCTGATGTAATCCTCCATGTAGTAGTTATCTAGACCCCTTTCCCATTCCTCAAGCATGGCTTTGAATACAACCATACACACATCTTCCTTCAGAAAACTTTCTATGGTTACAAACTGTAACTGATCTAGAAGTTTTTTCTTGTTTTCTTTATGCTCCTGTGAAGCAAAACATGCAATATTGACAAAATTTTTCAATGTTTCACCGAAGACAATCTTATGTATCTGTTCTGTCATGACACTGTCTACTTCGCAATCTACCATCTTTTTGTTGAACTCATCCACAGTTTTCCGAAAGATAAGCATGCATATATCCTCACTTATGGTGCTATTTATTTTTTTATCTACTTGATTACTGCATTGTCTTTTAATTAAGGAAAATTCTTGATTTGCTGCCTCAAACAAGGAAATCAAATTTATGTCATCTCTAATCTTCCTTTCAATTGTTTGTTTTTCTATGTTCTCATTCCACTCATTGATTACTTCCCTTAAGTAGTACTTATATACATGCTCCTGTATTTGCTTCTCCAACTCAAAATTGAAGAATTTGCTATTGAATTCTTCTGCTTGATCATCTATAGAACCACACACATTTTCTGATTTCAAAATTTGCACTGTGTTATATTCCTTTTCTATTTGTGACACCCTTTTGAAGTCCTCCTGATTTTTATTTTTAGCATCACTGATTTCTTTTACCTTTTTTTCATCACTTCTCTGCCTTTCAACATCCTTGCTAGTATGAATCTCATCTACCTCTGATAACTTCCTCCGTGAAAACGGTTCCGTGTCATTAATACATCTTTGCTTAAAAAGAGATTCACTAAGTTTAACATTCCGATATATAAAATTATCCAATTTTTCAGTGACAACATAGATTCTTTCTTTCATACGATTTATTTCCTTTCTTCTCCTGGCATGCGAGGCCTTTCTTTCATGTAATATTCCATACTTACTCAAATTCAGTTCTTCACTCTTTCGGCGAATAATGGATTCATGACTCTTTATCAACTTCGCAACATACTTGCTCCCATCTTCATTTTCCTCATATTCTGCAGACTTTTCTGTCTCTTCCATCTTTTGAGGGAACGTGTTAGGAATTTCAGATCTTCCTTCAGGCGAAGAAGGCCTCGTTGGGGAAGAAGGCTTTACTGGGGAAGAAAGCGATGAACAGTCAGAATCCTCAGGATATGCGTCATAGAAAGTGGAAAATTCATGCTGCAAACTTGAAAACTCATTCATCAAGCGTGGCCAGTGCTCCTTCCAAACTTTGACAACATGATTCTCATCCTTCTTCAGTTGTGCTTCAAAGTTCTGTTGAAAATTCCTTATGGAACTTCCAATTGTTATAGACATCACATCTTTTTCAATTGCCAACTTCCATTCCCTCTCTTTTGGCCTCATCTCACACAAGGAAAGAGCAGATTGCATCTTCCCAAAAGCAAGATCCATAGTCTGCTTTAGTATCTCCACGTCAGAACCCATCTCCTCAACCTTTTTCCTCCCAACACCATTATTTTGTACCTTACTAAACATGTCATTTTGTGGCTCAAGCTTTGGTTGATCCTCACTAGTCCTCAACTCACCATCGCCATCACTATGCTCATTTCTTGTTGTTTGATCATTCTCAGCGTTGAATCCACTGGATTCAACCTCATGGCTGACACCCAAAGAAACCAATTGTCTTTCTTTCAGCTCTAAAGCATGCCTAAGTTGCAACTCATTTTCTAAACTCTGTGTCAACTCTTTGTCCTTCTCCCCAATGGCTAATTCAGATTCCTTTAAACGCCATTGAAGGCGATCTTTTATGTCTCTCAAGTCATTAAGTACCTCTTCATGGTTGCTCTCAAGAAAGCTGCTTTCAGTCTCTGCATGAACAATGCTTAGACAACCTTCAAGTTGCATCACTGCTAACTCATAGAACTTTGATATCTCATTCAACCGCTCGAGGACTCCTGTTTTCCCCTTCATCTTCTCCTGAGCTTTGTTCATGGCATAGTGCACTATCCACATCATGGTAGAATCTGCCAAAGATACATCATATCTTCCATCCATATATCCAAAAATCCCATCCATTTTGCCAAGAAAAATACACTTCAAAAAAACCCAGATGTAACTTTATTTCAATAATAACAATGTAGTGATGAATAAATGCTACAGAAAATTCATCCAACAAGGTTAAAATACAGAAACTAAAGGCAAGTCAAATAGAATGTAAATATGATCTGAAATTTCCACTAAAAGCGGGTAATTTTGACCCTTTCAGGAACATTATGTGGTAATTGTAAGCATGTCTCTATGCATTCTTTAAGGAGCATTATGCGTGCATTCTTTGAAATATTTATAGGTATGTGGCTCTTTGCATTTGTTTATTTTCTTCATTTTCTTGGTCACAGGAAGAGAAGAAAAATTACAGCTCAAGAAAATGTAAAGAATTTTCTTCAATGCTTTTATGTTTGAGCCGTTCATTAGATCGATAAAATTGTTACTTTGCAGTATCCAATATCACGGCCAAAATAGACATATAAATAGATTTTTGTAGTTATCTTAAATATTTACAAGACAAAAATTAATGATGATTCGAGTTATTAAAACTTAATAAAAAAAGGTAAAAAAATTACCAATTGCATTTGAAAATAATTCTTCTTAAATTTCAAATCATGTTTGGACGTGTTAAAAATAAAACTGACTTTGAATTACTTAGAAGTTAGTTTTTAACTAGATGAATACCATTTATAGAGAATAAGTAGCAAATAAGATTGACAAAATATTAAAAAGAAAGGTTTGTTATAATTTTAGTCTTTTTAATTTAATGTATGAAAAATTTTGGGGTTTATAATTTTAATTACTCATTTTGGTTCATATATTTTAAAATAAAACACTTTTGATCTTATTCAATTTTGGTCCACGCAGTTAAATTTTTTTTTTTTTTTTACTTTAATCCTTTGTTATCATACCAACTATCACTTTCTAATGAAATGAAGACCATGATTTGTTAGTCTTCCACCCCTCATATCCTCTATAGAATCAATCCAATTCAGAATACTTAAGCATAAGTTTGTAGCATATTACTTCGCTTTCATTTCCTATGTTTACTATTTAATTATAAAATTCCCACGTTGTTGTAATTGGTTGTTTCTTGTATCCTAAATTTATACAAGAAATCTGAAAATAACCTCTTTTGCTTTCAATTTCCTGTACAAATACTTAAAACCAGAAATTAGATTGCAAACAACATAATTATTTTGTAATTTAGAAAAGTGAAAACAGGATATAAAAACACAAGTAAAAATCTTTAATCTTGCAATAAGGGAAAGAGAGAGACACAGTAGAAAATTTAAAGGCAAAAACACCCCATGTAATCAGTCTATTACATAATGTACATTCATTGAACAGTATTAAAATAGAGACTATATGACTAAACTGCCCAGTATTTACATTGAACATGTTTAAACTAGTTTCTCCAATAAGGATTTTTACTAGAAAAAAAAAATATCTCCTTCAAATGTTCAAATTAACTACGCATAAATAATTTTGTAGAAACTCTTTCCTATAGTTTCTCTACAAAGTTTATTTCATTTTATTCTTTTCTTTTTATTTTATCTCCTACAAGTTCTTGGGGAGAAGAAACTTGTCCTTTCATATCACCATGAGCACTGAAAGAAGAAAGAATAAACTCCTATGCAAGAACATTCATCACTTATTTTTAAGAAAGAAAAAACATTCTATGCTAGGTAACCTATATTAATTAATCTATTTAATCCCTTTGGCCTTTAGGAATCACATGGCAGAATATTATACAAATATGCTTAAGTCTAAATAATTATAAGAAAATCAATAACCAGCTGTTCAAAATTTGATCACTGTACTTTGCACAAATTGACTCCAAGAGCATGAGGATAGATCACAAGCCAAGCCATGTAGTTCCTTATTTCTCATCAACACAAGCTTCAAGAGAAAAACATAGTGTTATGATCACAAGAAGTTCAAAATAAAAAAAGCAAGCTCATGCACTTTGACATGAAAGGAAAGGAAAAGGAAAAGGAAAAATGGCAAATTAACCATGCTGATTATCCAGAAATAGAATTATTGATAATGCAGTTTGAGGTGGTAAAGCTATACATTGAAATAAAAAGCAAAGACCAATTTTATTATCCTTTTATATATAGCAAATTGACAATATATTATCTTTCCATAGCAAAGAGCAAGAACACACATGTGTGTATAATCCAAAATAAATTGTGTAAATCTTTACATAAAATTGAATTAGTAATAAACACAAGTCCCTTACAGCAAATATTAGTTATATGATCAACTCGTCAAGAAAAGTTACAGGCCTCAAGCAAATTAGTACTTACTGCAGAACTACCATCCACAGAATAACAAATATAAAATATTTCAATTTTGAAATTAGATAAACGAACTACTGATGTTAAAATTCAATCCTAAATCATATAAATCCCAGTAGAGCCATGAAAGTGATATTAAATTAAATCCTAAACAATATAAATCATCATAAAGCATGGAAAGGGACTTTTTATTAGATCCACAAGAAGAAAGGAGGTAAATATAATTCCCAAGAAAAGAAGTGAGAGGGCTTAAGAGAATAGTATGTTAATATCAAGGTTATTAATATCGGATAGTGGCATGGTGCAACCTAACCTTAAAATGGTATGGTGGTTCACCGTGAAAGATTGTGGATTCTAAAATAGAAGGACTTGTTCACTTGAAATTTAGGAAACATACATCATTAAGACATAAATAGCTAAGGAGAACAGAGGATGTAGCAATGTGAGACTCCAAAACAGAGGTTGCAACTTCTTAAATAAAGGTTGAAGCAGTCTAAACAGACGGTGAAATACAAGAAAAAGTTGCATGCAAGAGGATGAAGCATAAGTTAGATAATAGGCCCTGTTAGATATGATTAGATATTAGTTGATATTGTTTGATATTGTTGAGATATTGTTAGATATTGTTAATCACAATATCAAATAATATCTTTTTATTTACCCTATTTGTATTCTGTTACTCTTTTGAGGATTACCTTTCTTTATTATAAATACACTGCCCTATGTGTGGTAAATACATAAGGGAAATTAACCCTATATTCAACATGGTATCAAGAGCTTAAGGTCTCTTGGGATTTTTTTTCGGCTCTGCCACTGAACCTGCAGCTGTCGCCGCCTCCATCGCCGCCGCCGTCGCAACCACCGTCCGCCGCCGCCGCCGCCGCCGTCGCCAGAGTAGCAGTTCGGACCGCCGAGCACAGGGTTTTGCTCGCCTCCTCCGTGCGACCTCCACCGTGGAAGTTTCGCGGTCATCGGAGCAGCCACGCTCCCTCACGCGCCTCCCGAAGCCGCGCCACCTTCTCCCGTTCCGCCGCGCGTGGCGGCGCGTCTCGCCGCCGTTCAGGCCGCCGATCTTTGCGCCGGCGTCGCCTCCTTCTCCTCTCTCTGGATCTGTCCTCGCTGCTCCAATCAGACCTCTTTGGTGTTTTAGGGTTTTTCTCTCTCTTCCTCCATGGCATCTTCCGCTGCCACTTCCAATTCTGAAGTTACCTCCGTCGACTCCGGTGGGTCTAAGCAATCTGTTTTTACTAATTATGTCAATGTGAATTTACCCATTGATAAATTAGATGGTACGAATTATGCAACTTGGGCATCCGATATTAGACTTTGGCTTGAGAGTCGGGGGTATGTTGATCATCTTACTACCAAGGTAGATGATGTTCCTTCCAATGATCGTGTCCGTTGGAAGAAAGTTGATGCTCATATATGTATGGTTCTCAAGAATATCATCCAATCTTCTTTAAAACAAATTTTTCGATCGTATGGCACATGTTATGACGTTTGGGAACAAGCCAAATTATTATACACCAATGACACTCAACGTCTTTATGGTGTTTGTTACAATCTTCTTGATGTTATTGCTCCTCGAGATAAGGATCCTGTGGCGGATTATGTGGGTAAGATCCATGCTCTTCTCCATGAATTTAATGAGTTATTACCCCCGCCTCGACTCCTGCCCAAGAATTAGAGCAACGATCAAAGTTTTTCATGGTTTTGATGTTACACGGACTTGCTGATAAATATGCCCCTGTTCGTGACCAGATTTTGGGTTCCCCTGTTACACCCAGTTTTACCGCTACCAGTTCCTCCCTTTTGCGGGTGCCATGTAAACCTCTCAATATTCCCCCTGTAGTTTCTAATGATTCATCTGCCTTGGCCTCTCACCGTGATGATCGTAATCGCTCTCACAAGCCAGGCAAAGGGCGTGTCAAGTGTGACCATTGTGGCAAACTAGGCCACAAAATTGACAAATGTTATGCTTTACATGGTTATCCTCGCCGATCTGCTGCAGTTGCTCAGACTGATTCTTCCGCACAATCCTCTGCTGTGGATCCTCCTTCGTCTGTACCTTCGGACAAATCGATATCTTCAATGGTATGAGGATCGAAAGCCCTCCAGTTCCACTACTTCGTTGCCCACACAAGTACATCTTTTGCTTGGTCCGACTCACTCTTCTTCTATTGGCCCTTGGGTTCTTGACTCGGGCGCCACCGATCACATCACTTGGTAACAAATCCTTATTTTCCTCTTTCACTTCTTCTCATAATTTACCCTCTGTTACAATGGCTAATGGGTCTACAACTTTAGCTCATGGTGTTGGAACGGTTACTCTTTTTCCCTCGTTGTCCATTGATAATGTTTTGTATGTACCCGGGTCCCCCTTTAACTTATTATCCATTAGCCGTCTAACTCGATCTCTTGATTGTGTTATCTCTTTTACCAAAACTTCTGTTTCCCTACAGGACCGGAGCTCGCAAAGAGTGATTGGCACCGGATGTGAGTCACATGGACTTTATTATCTTCAACCTTCTCCACATGTTGGCACAGTTATGGAGTCTCCTTCTCTCCTTCATGCTCGGCTTGGTCACCCCGGTCTGCGCAAATTACGAGCAACTTGTTCCCGGCTTATCCCAGCTTGTCCAATTTGGTGTGTGAGTCCCGTCGATTAGGCAAACATAGTCGTACTTCCTTTTCTCGTAGTGTTTCCCAGCGTGCCTCATCCCCCTTTGCCTTAGTTCACTCTGACATTTGGGGACCCAGTCGTGTTAAGTCTAATTTAGGTTTTCAATATTTTGTTACTTTTATTGATGATTTCTCTCGTTGTACTTGGTTATTTTTAATGAAAAATCGTTCTGAGTTGTTTTCTATATTCCAAAACTTTTATCATGAAATTAAAAATCAATTTGGTGTCTCTATTCAAACTTTTCGAAGTGATAATGGCCGTGAATATCTTTCAAACTCGTTTAAACAATTTATGGCTTCTCATGGCATTCTTCATCAAACTTCCTATGCTTATACTCCTCAACAAAATGGGGTGGCTGAACGCAAGAATAGACACCTTATTGAAACAACCCGTACTCTTTTAATTCATGGTGAGGTTCCTCAACATTTTTGGGGTGATGCTGTTCTTACTGCCCGTTATCTTATTAATCGTATGCCCTCTTCGGTTTTAGATAACAAAATTCCCCATTCTATTTTATTTCCTCATGACACTCTCCATCCTTTACCTCTGAAGGTTTTTGGGTCTACCTGTTTTGTCCACAATTTTGATCCTGGTCATGATAAGTTATCTCCTCGATCACACAAATGTGTTTTCTTAGGATTTACTCGATCCCAAAAAGGATACAAGTGTTTTTCTCCTTCTCTTAATCGCTATTTTGTGTCTGCCGATGTCACCTTCAATGAGTGTTCCTTTTACTTTAAGGACCCTTCCCTACCTGCTGAGTCTCCATCTGCTACAGTTCCCATTCCCGTTCTCATTGATCCTTATGTTGAGGACCATCCACCATTAGCCCCTCCTCCTCCACCACCCCTTCAGGTTTATAGTCGCGAGACCTCGCCCACAACGAGACGCCACATGACTCACTCCCAGTGCCAAATACTCGCCTCCTCCGGTTCCAGTCCACGAGTCCGACCTTCCTATTGCCCTTCGTAAAGGTACGCGTTCTACTCGTAATCCTTCTCCACATTATACCGCTTTAAGTTATCATCGAATTTCTTCACCATTTTATACCTGTCTCTCGTCTATTTCTTCCGTGTCTATTCCTAAATCTGTCTCCGAAGCCTTAGCCTACCCTGGTTGGCGTCGAGGCCATGCTAGATGAACTCGGTGCTCTTCGGACTAGTGGAACACTGGACGCTTGTCCCATTACCATCCGGAAAATCTGTTGTTGGTTGCGGGTGGGTCTTCGCTATCAAGGTTGGTCCTGATGGTACTATTGATCGCCTCAAAGCTCGCCTTGTAGCCAAAGGCTATATCCAAATTTTTGGGTTGGATTATGGTGATACTTTCTCTCCGAGTGGCAAAGATGGCTTCGTTCGTTTATTCATTGCCATGGCTCGCTATTCAACAATGGCCTCTTTATCAACTGGATGTCAAAAATGCTTTCTTGAATGGCGATTTGCAAGAAGAGATTTATATGGAGCAACCTCCGGATTTGTTGCTCGGGGGAGTCTTCCGGATTAGTATGTCGTCTTCGCAAATCTTTATATGGCCTAAAACAGTCTCCTAGGGCCTGGTTTGGAAAATTTAGCGAGCGTTATTCAACAATTTGGCATGACTAGAAGTGAGGCGAGACCACTCGGTCTTTTACCAGTCACTCGAATGCTTGGATGTATCTATTTGATAGTGTATGTCGATGACATTGTTCTTACAGGTAGTGACCATCATGGCATCTCTCGGATGAAACAACACCTTTGCCACCATTTTCAAACCAAAGATCTTGGCAAACTCGAGATATTTCTTGGGTATTGAGGTAGCACAATCTATCGATGGCATTGTTATATCTCAAAGAAAGTATGCATTGGATATTTTGGAGGAAGCTGGGTTGATGAATTCAAAGCCTGTTGACACACCCATGGATCCTAATACCAAACTCTTGCCAAATCGGGGGAGCCAATGTCGGATCCTCGAATAGTATAGAAGATTAGTTGGAAAATTAAATTATCTTACGAGTTACTCGCCACGACATTTCCTTTGCGATCGGTATGGTGAGTCAATTCCTCAATTCTCCTTGTCAAGATCATTGGAATGCGGTCATCCGTATATTGAAGTACATCAAAAAGTCTCCTGGAAAAGGTTTGGTGTATGACTCCCATAATCATACAAGAGTTGTCTGCTATTCGGATGTCGATTGGGCAGGATCTCCCTCCGATAGAAGATCTACATCTCGGGTATTGTGTTTCCATTGGTGGTAACTTGATCTCATGGAAAAGTAAGAAACAAAGTGTTGTGGCAAGATCCAGGTGCAGAGCGAGTATAGAGCTATGGCCTCGGCTACCTGTGAACTTATTTGGCTCAAGCAATTGCTTAAAGAGCTACAATTTGGAGATGTCACTCAAATGACACTAGTGTGTGACAATCGAGCTGCTCTCCATATAAGCTCTAATCCTGTCTTTCATGAGAGAACTAAACACATTGAGATTGACTGCCATTTTATTCGGGAAAAGATTATGTCCGGAGACATCAAGATCGAGTTCGTTAACTCATGTGATCAATTAGCGAGATATTTTCACTAAGTCTTTACGGGGACCTAGGATGGATTATCTTTGTACCAAGCTAGGCACATACGATTTGTATGCTCCGAGCTTGAGGGGGAGTGTTAGATATGATTAGATATTAGTTGATATTGTTTGATATTGTTGAGATATTGTTAGATATTGTTAATCACAATATCAAATAATATCTTTTTATTTACCCTATTTGTATTCTGTTACTCTTTTGAGGAGTACCTTTCTTTATTATAAATACACTGCCCTATGTGTGGTAAATACATAAGGGAAATTAACCCTATATTCAACAGGCCCAATGGACTTTTATGCTTTGTCTTGTATTACTAAGGATAGTTCAGTCCTCTTTTATTTGTTGACTTCATATCCCCTTGTCATTCTATTTTAATTAAATTTGCATCTAATAGAACAAGTGCCTAATACTACTTTTTTCTACTCTTTTATCTTTGCATTCTTAGCATGGTATAAAGAGCAAGTTTGATTCAGGGTATTGAATCTAAGAGTGTTGTTAGTTTGAGTCATTATATTTTCTCATCAAGCTGCTTTTGTAAAATCACGACTTTATATTCATTTATCACCGGATCAATGAGATTTTAACAGCGACTTAGTCACTGGTATTTCTTTGTTTTCAATGGTCGGATCAGTAAGAAAAGGTCTGGCTCAAAAGTTATTTGGTTTCAAACAGTATCGAATCTCTTTCTGGTTTCTTCATCTAACTGTAAATGAATTTTGCAGTCACTATTATAGCTGTCCAGTGAGAAATAACAACCGTTCTCTTATCGCTCTTGCTCTTGTCACTCAAAATAACAACTCTCTTGGTTTTGATGCCATGATAAGATGCAAATGCAAAGATAAAAGAAAGAAAAATAGTAGTAGGACACTTTCGACCAGAAGCAAATCAATTATACAATAGCATAATTTGAGGGAATGTAAAGCAACAAATAAGACAGGATTAAACTAACCTTAATAAAATAAGACAAAGTATAAAAGCTCATTGGGCCTTTGTCTAAGAATGCAGTATTAAAAACAGACGTTATGTCAAACCCCACAAATAGTAAACATCTTCAATTGAACTAAAACAAAAGAGTGAGGAAGAGAAAAGTAGGCAGGAGGAGACACAAGCAAATTAAGGATTGTAAGAAATGTCCCTTTGTTCCTCATTGCAGAAACTTCCCAATGGTTCCTTTGTCTAGAATTTAAATGCATTTCAAATTTAAACAAGTTTCAAAAGTTCTATCCACAAAAACTCACAATGTTGATTGACTTTGAAGACTAGAAAATCTTAAGAAAAACTTCCCAAATCACGGTGGCTTCCTTTGGATATTAAGCTCCTAAATTTAAATAAGACATGCTGATGTTTTCACTTCCACCAACCCAATTTAGTGTATGTTTGGTTTTTTGTTGGATCAAATCAAATCAAACATGAATTCTTGATCAACATCTAAGCTGAAGTTACTTTTGAGTAACTTCAATTTTTCACATCTGAAACATGGATCCGAGGCTTCAAACACTAAACCAAACATGGACTTTGACTATCGATAAATAAATTCCTTTCTATCTTTCTCTTATCATACAACTACAAGGGTGATCCGACAAGAGAACTCAAATTATAATCACAAGGACTTTGATTTCTGCTTCCTTGAGTAATCAACACTGAATAATCCCTTATAGCTACAACACTATACCACATATTTACAATGCATCCGCAGCTGATTTCGACATCAATTAACCCAAACAAATATCTCATCTACAAAACCCCCCACAATTGTGAAAGTTTTACATTAAATCAACACTTTAATCTTAGAAATTATGAGATACCTAATTCAACCCTACAAAACCGGTTCGGTATGGTGAGAATTGTACTTACCTATATACTATTAGTTGTATCTTTAGGCGATATAAGGGGATTTTTATGAGTTGGCTCTCGTACCATCTTAAAAATGATAAGATACTTACCTCAACCTTACAAAATCAGTTTGGTACGATGACAATAATACTTATCCTATGTACTACTATAATGTCATCGTATCACTAGTAGACGTGGGATTTCATCACTTTCTCTTTCTACACTTTCTCTTTCTATTGTATAATTTTTTTTTTTCTAAATCGTTCCCTCGTAAGCCAACACCCAAAATCAAAACTAAAACAAACTTCTTCATTAAGTAATCAAAAGAAAGAAACTAGTGATGCAATTCCTTCAGTAAAATAAAAATCTTTACCCGCAATCCAAAAACACCAATCGAAACAACAACGATTATCTCCTCAGAGCAATTAAAATTCTACACAAACAAAACAATGAATGAGAAACCAAACTAGAAAGCAAAAGGGCTTGGAGACCAACTCCAAGGGAGAAACACCATCAAAATCATATAAAAAACTTGCATCTTCATTTTCTCCTAATCAAAATTCACCAATTACCTCGCAGCCAGAAAACAACAACCCTTTTCAATACCTTCTACCCCAGATAAAAATCCCCACAAAAGAGAACTTTTTACCAGCAAACCACAACCCAGTTGAAAGAAACACCGATTATCCACTCAAAGCAATTAGAAATCCAAACAAACAAGAAATAACTGAGAAACTAAACCAAAAAGCACAAGGGTTATAAAGTTTGTTAGTTAGTTACCACCACAGCAAAAGCAACAGTAGCAGCAAGAGAGAACCAGCAACAGCTCCTGGAAGAGGGAAGCTACCGAGCCAGCTTCACAATTGAGGAGGTTGGGTGCTTCGCCTTTGCTATGATCCTGGTTATCATTTTCCAGAAGCTTCTGTTCCGTCGAGGGTTGTTGGTCCTTTTCCATTTCCATTCTCCGGAAGTTCCATTCGAGTCTTTTGAGGTAAGAATGCTTGAAGGAATCTCGGAGATTCTTTGTCGGCCATAGATGCATGTCTGAATTGAAATAAAGTAACGGGAAGTGGGGTTTGGGAATTTTGAGTCTTGCTATTGAAACTCAAGCTTCAGTTGAAGATGGAAGCAAGATTAGAAGAATGGATAAAGAAAATTACAGGTTTTTTTTTTTTTTTTTCTACCTTCCAATCATATTCCATTGGCAAAGTTATGGGTTTATTAATTTTAAAACATTAATAACCACTGAATTAAACAAAGAGAATTTTTCCTTGTTGTTTTTATGCTTTAAATTTGAGGATAAAACTTAATAGTTTATTCATTTCAATTTTTATATATTATCTATTATTGTAACAAGTTTTAATAATTAAAAATATTCTATATATAGCTTTTAGAATGATTAATATAAAAACCAACTATTATATTTTGTCGCTAATGAATTTTTATTTCTGCTTATTGTCCCAAAAGTGGTTTAAATAGTACTTTGAACATTATATTAAAATGTTTTATATATTTGGTTTAGAGATCGAAAATAAACTAAAAAATCTAGCGTTATCAATTTTTTTTATAATATAAAATCAAAGTTAGTTTATTTTACAATCATATTTACATGATAATATTTCTACTATAATAAGTTGTAATGTATTTAATATTATATTAGGGACAATATTTATTAGTTATATATGTATAATTTTTTTCACTAACAATACATACTATTCAAATGCTTGAATGCATTTTTATTTTCTAAATTCGTGTATATTTGACTCATAAATTAGAATGAGAAAACATAATGTGTATTTAATGTTTCAACTTTAGTAATGTAACAATTTTATTTTTAAAAGATGTTTCAATAGGTTAAAAAATGAAATTATATATAAATTACCATTAACATGGACTCTTAAGTGATATGAGACATAAAAATATATACGGGAATATAATCCTTCAATCGAGGACTAAGTGTTAAACATACAAGGATATGAATCTTGTAGATTTAGATGATGATTCAAGAACAAAGGACTTAGATATTTGAAGACTTGTAATCTTATGTAATAACTCTGTTTTTATGTTTTTGAGTCTGTAATATTAGAGTCCAAGATAGCCAGCACATAGACCATCCTTTAAAAGCTCTAAAAACTCATTTTTATCAAAAATACACTATGATAATCGATTATTGTTGCCGCCGTCAAAAAAGGCGGTCAGAGCGACGCAATGGTTTCCGACTTCCACTTCGTGTTTTTAAAATGTGACGTTATAACGCCTTTAGGTTGTCCGATAACCGAGCTGGATCTAAGGACGAGGTTTTCAAAAAGGATTCTTATGGAGTCGCCACGAATGTTTTTACCAAAAACATCGAAAAAGGAAAAAAGAAGGCATTGGTTTAAAAAACCAACCTTGACCATTTATAACCAGAGTCGGGTAAGGGAGTTAGTTACGTGTGGGGAAGGTATTAGCACCCCACTACGCCCCTTTCGGGTTCTCTAATGATGGGCCGTTTATTTCATAAATAAACTTTAAATGACGCTTTTACCCTTTTATTTGCGAAATTAAGAAAATAGTGACTACATGACCCTAGCAGCTAATATACGTATAAATGTAAATAGAAAGCGGTAAAAGAGAGGGAGAAAGTGTGGAAACCTTCGAAGCAAGCTTTCTTGATTAATATTCTTGAGATATGACACTTTTTGGCAATCCTTTACTCTATAACGTTGATCGCTCTTTCTCGCAATGCTATAAAATACCCTCTAAGAACACTCAAAAAACTCTGGAAATGCTTCGGAGGGCCTCTAGAAGAAGAATTTGAAGAAATGGTAGAAGGAAAAGTTGAAGAACTGTGTGAAATGAAGGGGAGAGCGCCCTCCATTTATAGGAATTCACGCCTGTCAGGTCGAGACGACCGTCTCGCCAAACGGGACCGCGGTCTTGCCTTTGACAAATGGCGAGACGGCCGTCTCGCCAATCGAGAAGGCGGTATCAATTTGTCAAATGGCGAGAAGGTCGTCTCGCCAAACGGGAAGACAGTCTCGCCATGGTAGGTGGCGAGACGGCCGTCTCGCCAAACGAGACGGCGGTCTCACCCTTTACTGATGGCGAGACGGCGGTCTCGCTAAGCGAGACGACGGTCTCGACCTTTCAGGTGGAATTCCTTATTTTTTCTGTACAAAAACCTTCCTACTCTTAATATGGGGCCTATTAGTCTATCCTAGGGACTTTTTAGGACTTGCCCATCTTCGAATTGGAGGTCTTTCACTCTTTATTTTGAGACCAAACAAGATTTGGGGTTTACAATTATCACTTAGGATAATCGATTATTACAACAATAAAATTGTTTTCAGGAAAAGCTCTCTGTGATAATCGATTATCACTAAGGATAATCGATTATCACAGGCAAATAATAGATTATTTGGCCAGATAATCGATTATCCTGGTCCAGTTTTGTTCCTCTGCGAAAATGGCTCTGGAATAATCGATTATCACTCAGGATAATCGATTATTTACGTCTGTTATGTGTTTTGAAATTCAAATTTGGACCAATTTACAAAAACCCTATTCCCAATTCTTCTATTTTCGAAAATCACCATTTCGTAGACCCTATTCTCTCTACTTAAGGTTCTCTAAGGCTCTCTGCAAATTAAGAAACCTTTTTCATACAAAAGTTAAAGAGTTGTGACTGCGAGAACTTTCTGTAGGGAATAAAAAGGGGCTTTTAAAAACCTAGTGTGGACTAGAAGCGATAAGAATCACTGAGTGGGTTTCTTGGTGGATTGTGTGTTGTGCCGTCTCTAGGAATAATCCTCTGTTTGAGTGATTAGCAACTGGACGTAGGGTCTTTTGATCCGAACCAGTATAAATCATCTGTGTAATACTCTATCCTTGATCTATTTACTTTACACAACAATTTAATTGGTGAAATTTGGAGAAAATTTTTAAAACCCTAATTTTTGTTAAGAAACCAATTCACCCCCTCTCTTGGTTTTTGTCCGGAAACACAAACATTCCGCTGCGCGATTCTAACAAGTGGTATTAGAGCTTGCTTTGATAGTCATTCAATTTTTTCGAAAATGGCCGGACAAAATCAAACGTTTGCCGATGGTGCTTCTATCAATATACCCTCACTTTTTGCGAGTCAAAATTATCCTTTCTAGAAAGTTAGAATGCAAATATTTTTAGAGTCTGTTGATAGAGGTGTTTGGGACGCAATTTCAAACGGTCCTTTTATTCCTAAAATTTCTGAAAACGGAGTAGAAATTTCAAAACCATTTTCTAGATGGACGGCGGAGGAAAACATAAAAGCCCAATATGATGTTAGGACTAGAAATATAATTTCATCTGCATTAACCCTTGATGAGTTTTACAGGATCTCCGTTTGTAAAAGTGCTCAAGAGATGTGGGAAATGTTAAGAGTGACCCACGAAGGGACCGACGACATTAAGAGAGCACGAAAAAATTCACTAATCCAAGAATATGAGATGTTCCGAATGCAACAAGGAGAAACGATTTTTGACGTTCAAAAGCGTTTCACACATATTGTGAACCATCTCACCTGATTAGGTAAAATTTTTTATGTTGATGAATTAAACGTAAAAATTTTGAAATCTTTGGATAGGAAATGACAACCTAAGGTGACGACCATCACGGAGTCACAAAACCTTGCCACAATGTCTATGGCGGCGCTCTTTGGAAAATTGAGAGAGCATGAGCTTGAACTAGGAAGAATAAATGATGAAGAAGGTCAACACCAAAAGAGGAACCTAGCCTTCAAAACTGAAATTTCCAAAAGTAAGAGTAAAAAGGAAGAAGACTCGGAGAATGAAGAAGAAGAATTGAGTATTATGATAAAGAAATTTACCAAATTTATGAAATCCAAAGGGAAGCAACCCTTCAAAAGTAAGGGAAAGGTAAGAGAAAATACTTCCTCAAATATCAAATGTAATGGTTGTGGTGAAACAGGACATGTAAAAACCGAATGTCCAAACAAGAAGAATGAAGATAACAAAGGCAAGAAATTCTTCAAGAAGAAAGCCTACATCGCTTGGGACAATAGTGGTTCGGAGTCAAGTGATTCGGAAATAGAAGCTAACATTTGCTTGATGGAAAAAGACAATATATCTTCCGACTTTGAGGTTAGTGATTCTGACTCATCCTCAAGTGATGATGAAAATAACTTTGATGAATTACAAAATGCATATGAAGAATTATTTAATGCTTTTAAGGACTTGAAAAATGAATACAAAGCTGTGAAAAAGAGTTTGAATAGATCCGAAAAGGAGGTGGAGTCCTTAAAAATGAAAATTGTATGTTTAGAGGAAAAGGAAACCTTAGAAACGAAAATTGTATGTTTAGAAGAAAAAGATAATAAGAATATAGCATGTGCATCATGTAAAGAGTATGAATATGATATTGATATACTTAATCATTTGCTTGATAAAGATGAGAAGGAAATAAATGATAATAATAAGGATAAAGTTGCTATTGCTCAAAATAGAGAAAACCATCATGTTTCTTTGAAAAAGCCTAAAATTAAAAATAGAAGAGTATAGGTTGAAAAAGGAACTAAAACGTCAATAGTTAGAAATGTATGAAATTCTAAAACTACATCTAAAGCATGCTTTTATTGTATGAAACATGGTCATACCTCAAATAGATGTAAAATTAAGCATTTTGGTGTTCCTAAAGGAAAATATGTTTGAGTTTCTATAGTTAAATGATTTGTTTGTCTCTAACCCCAAGGACCCAAAAGTTATGGGGACCTTGTTGGCAAATTTTGGGTCATGTATATATATGATACATATTTAAATGTGTTAGGGTCATTATTTATTAAGCCAAATAATAAAGTGATCTGAATAAATTAAAGTTTTGGCTAAAGGCATATGTCATGAAAATATGATTGTGTAGAGACCATAGAGTAATTTCTAATTTGATGAGGGGCCAAATTGAAAATACTAAAACTTAAGTAATTAACCTAATTTTGGTTATTTAAAGGGTCATGGTCCCCTTCTGAGAGCACACAGACAGAACATAGTTACAGTCCCGTTCCTTTATTTCTATCCCCATCAAGAAAGAAAATCAAGAGGGAAATACAGGTGCTCTTCAGGTGGAAGACCATAAGATCAAATCAAAAGTGTTCTACAAAGGATATCGTCATTATGGCCAATTCAGGTACGCTTTCGCATTTAGTTTATAACATGTTTACAGTATGAGATTATAGATATATGTTTGATCATTAGAATGGATATCATATTTAATTATTAGTTAACCTAACAATTGGTATCAGAGCAACCCATACTTGATTCATGTTTATCTTAAGAAATATTTAAAAATTAAGATTAATTTACGGAACCCTTAATCCCTAATTAAAAAACCCCAAAATTAAGAATCATAGGGTTTCTTAAAACCCAATTCTCTGTTCCGCATGTGCATTATCCGGAGATGGCTAATTCAGGCCCCGCGACGCGACTCGATGTAGTTGGGTTAAGAGGCACGGTGAGAGTGGTTTGCGCGGCGATTGGGGAAGCGCGACTAAGGCCATGGTGGCCGGGTTAGGTCTCGCGGTTCAAGCGACGAACTTCCTCCATCGGCGGTAATGGCTAGTTCACGGTGCCATTCTTCGACGACGGTGGCGCACTCAAGAGGTTTCATACGGAGGTTTCGAGCGCTGGGTCATCCGGCCCAAATGCGGGGTCATCCACCCATTTGGGTAACCCGATTCGCTGAAATGGCGGGGTTGGAGTGGAAGGAATGGTTCATACCCGGGCGGCACTTTCGAATACGACTTCCCCGAGGCGCAATGACGAGGTGTTAGGTCCGAGTTCAATTGATCGCAGTGCAAGTGTGGGAGGGAATACATTTGGCAACACTCGGAGTCAACTAGGGTGGTTCTTCGAGCATGGCTTCACTCACGGGTATACTCCAAGTACGGTCGGAGGCTATGGACCTCGAGCGGATGGTAGATTCGGTCTAGTTGCTAGTGGTCAAAGTGGATTTGCTCCATTTGGTTCGAGGTTATGGAATAAGCATGAATTTTGAGCCTAGTTTGAATGCTTGAATTTGGGGGAAATGCAAATTTCAATAGCAATCTTAGCTATGGTCGAGGAGTAAATCCTTATTTTATTGGAAGCTCCAATAGGTTTGGCGATCTGTTGGATTTGGCCGGTGGTAATGGAGGAAACAATTCTTTCTTCGGTTACGTGACTATAAATTTGTGGGGTAATGGTGACCTTAGTTATGGAACAAGTTCTGCAAATTTTAATGCATACATTGGATCAGGGAGTGGCAGAGAGGTTCATGGGCTTGTTTTGAATCGTGGGTTGTGTTTGGAAAGGTCCATAGCGTTGAAGTTAGTTAAGTTGTACGGGAAATGTGGGGTGTTGCAGGATACGTGGAAGGTGTTCGAGGAAATGCTTGAACAAAGATGTTGTTGTGTGTACTGTTATGATGGGTTCGTCTTCGACCCATGATGCATTAGTTCTGCAGTGGCGATGGTTCACGCCTATGAATGTCGTTGCTATATATAAATATATATATATGTATATATATATATATATATATATATATATATATATATATATATATAAATTAAAAATTTCAAAACAATCCAACTTAAAAGTGCATATACAGAAATTATAAATTTTTTCCTTCTTTAGAATTATAAATATTCAGTTTTGCTATATAATTAATATATTCAATTTTTGGTAGTTTAATATTTTTTGTGAATAAATTGAGTCAAGAAGTTACCAAAGTAACATTTCTTGAATTGGGTAGTTCATAAAAAATATTGAATGTTAGTGTTTGTGTATATTCATGCGAGTATTAGTCGGCCCAAAGGAAGATTAATATTTGGCCGAATTACATACACACCTGTAATGATAAACATGTGATAATTATAAGGATTTGCTTTGTCGATGATAAATCAATCCAAAGACTGGTTTGTTGTTGGACGTGCTTTATTGTCAATGTTTGATTATTACAACAAGATACCTCTAGCGAGTTAATATTATTGTCCAAAGACTTGATATTGATGGTGCATTGGGTGTCTTGAGATGGGTTAAACCATTTTTGAATATATATTTTATTTATAATTATTTAATTTTATAATTGAGCATAATTAATTTATTTCTTTTGTTATTAATTCAGCTACAATTGCTTCACGTATGCGCAATTTAAATTCGTTCCGGTCCTCAATGGAACAAATTTTAAGGACTAGAAAGAGAACATTGATATTATTCTTGGCTGCATGGATATGGATCTTGCATTAAGGACTGAGCAACCCCCTGTTCCTACGGATTCAAGTACCTCTGAACAGAAAAGAGATTATGAGAAGTGGGATCGCTCAAATCGCATGAGTCTAATGATCATTAAGCGCGGCATCCCGGAGGTGTTTAGGGGCACTGTTTCTGAAAACATCACAAGTGCCAAAGAATTTCTTGCTGAAATTGAACAACGCTTTGCAAAAAGCGATAAGGCGGAAGCAAGCACTCTTCTTCAGAACTTGATCTCCATGAAATATCAGGGCAAAGGAAATATCAGGGAATACATTATGAGCATGTCTAATATTGTTTTTAAGCTCAAGGCACTAAAGCTTGAACTCTCAGAAGACTTGCTCATTCATTTGGTATTGATTTCTCTTCCCGCAATGTTTAATCAATTTAAGGTATCTTACAACTGTCAAAAGGATAAATGGTCTCTTAATGAGCTCATTTCTTATTGCGTGCAAGAAGAAGAAAGGCTAAAACAAGACAAGACAGAAAGTGCTCATTTTGCAAGCACCTTTAAGGCTAAAGGCAAAAGAAAGAGGTCGGAGGATCCCAAGAAGGAAGCTGCTAAAGGTCCAGAACAAAAGAAACAAACTCAAGAAAATAAATGTTTCTTTTGCAATAAGACTGGACACATAAAGAAGCAATGTGCTAAATATCATGCTTGGCGTGAAAAGAAAGGGTTGTCTAAACTACCGGAAGCCAACTAATTATGAAAGATGAATATACGTTGAAAATGGAAAATTGGTGGAGATAGAGACTATTGAACATTTTATATTATTATTGTGTATTGGTTTTTTATTTTAGATTTAAAAGACATTTTTTGTCGTGCCGTCTTTTAGACAGAATTTGGTTTCAGTTTCTTATTTGGACAAATTAGGTTATTTGTGTTCATTTGGAAACAATAAGTTCAGTTTGTCTTTTAATTCAGATATTGTTATAAATGGTTCATTTTTTGGCTAATGATAATCTATATTTACTTGATACTGTGGTCACCTATAATGCAACTCTTAATACAGAATCCCGTGGTACTAAACTAAAATTAGACTCCCGAACAATAAGTAGTTACTTCATTGGTTATTCTGAAAGAGCCAGGGGATATAAATTTTATGATCTCACATTAAAGACAATTTTTTGAGATGGGAACTGTTATGTTCTTTGAGGATATTGAGTTTGGGGGGAAGAATAAGATTAAGAATTTTGTATTAGAGGAAGAATCGACAATAAATCCAGAACCGATTCAAACAATTACTTTTGATAAAGTAAGTTCGGAACCTCCACAAGACATTGATGATAAACCCCATATTCAAGATGATTTGATTGTTCGTCAAGACCAAACTCAAGATCCTCAAGAACCTGTGCGTCATGAGCCGGGGATACTCCAGTTACTAAGGGAGACAAGTTTAGTCTAAATTAGTGCCCAAAGAGGAATTTAGAAATTGAGGAAATGCAACTGATTCCCCATGCATCAGCTATCGGGAGTTTGATGTATTCCCAAATATGTACGCGTCCAGACATAACATACATAGTTGGGGTTCTAGGCAGATATTTAAGCAATTCAGGAATAGACCATTGGAAAGCAGCAAAAAGGGTCATAAGATATTTAAAGAGAACAAAAGATTATATGCTCACATACAGGAGGTCAGACCAGTTGGAGATCGCTGGGTTTTCTGACTCAGATTTTGCAGGATGTCAAGAATTTGTAGCATGCTATGAGGCATCAAATCATGGAATATGGCTGAGAAATTTTGTCACGGGGCTGCAAATTGTGAAAGGCATTGAAAGACCACTTAAGTTATATTGTGACAATAAATCAGCTGTATTGTTAAGGAAAGAGTACAAAGTAGACAGATTTCCATAGAACACTTAAGGACAAACTCCATGATAGCATATCCTCTAACTAAAAGACTTCCGCCCAAGGTCTTTCATGAGCATGTTGCTCACATGGGTGTTTTACAGTTTGAGGAATTTGTGGTTTAGTGGGAGTTAGTCACTTTCATATATTTTATGTTCTATGTTTAATTTCATATATGTATACATTGATTTTTGGACATATTTGGTTATCTATAGATATGCGGTTTTTTGTTCATTCATTAGACTTTGTACATTAAGGTTATTATATCGATCTCGATAAGTTAAAGTTTGGACCAGTTGAAAATAGACGTGTACAGATCACATTCACGTAATTTTTCATGCTACACATTTCATGATGAATCCATGTCATTTGGTTATGTCAGGATGAGTAATCATTGTTGGTTTTAGTTGCGATGATGCAATGAAAAGCTGGTTTGGTTCTATATCTTGATATGATTAATGGACATGACTTTTGGAATATGCTAAAGGAATATAATGACAATTTTGAGCTCATAAAGTCTAACACATTTGTAAGGTTGTAAAGACATATATATTTGTGACCAGTGGGAGATTGTTGGCAAATTTTGGGTCATGTATATATATGATACATATTTAAATGTGTTAGGGTCATTATTTATTAAGCCAAATAATAAAGTGATCTGAATAAATTAAAGTTTTGGCTAAAGGCATATGTCATGAAAATATGATTGTGTAGAGACCATAGAGTAATTTCTAATTTGATGAGGGGCCAAATTGAAAATACTAAAACTTAAGTAATTAACCTAATTTTGGTTATTTAAAGGGTCATGGTCCCCTTCTGAGAGCACACAGACAGAACATAGTTACAGTCCCGTTCCTTTCTTTCTATCCCCATCAAGAAAGAAAATCAAGAGGGAAATACAAGTGCTCTTCAGGTGGAAGACCATAAGATCAAATCAAAAGTGTTCTACAAAGGATATCGTCATTATGACCAATTCAGGTACGCTTTCGCATTTAGTTTATAACATGTTTACAGTATGGGATTATAGATATATGTTTTATCATTAGAATGGATATCATATTTAATTATTAGTTAACCTAACAGACCTAAGATTACTATGTTCTTGTTTTGTAGGAAACTTCCAAATCAAAGAAGTCTATGTGATATCTTGATAGTGGATGCTCTAAACATATGACCGAAGACAAAACGAAATTTGTAAGTTTCAAAGCTAAAGAACAAGGATATGTAACCTATGGGGACAACAACAAAGGAAAGATACTTGGAATTGGAAATATTGGTGGTGCAAACACTTTGGAGATAAAGGATGTGCTTCTTGTTGATGGGCTAAAGCATAATCTCCTAAGTCTAAGTCAACTTTGTGACAAAGGATTCAAGGTAATCTTTGAAAGTAAATTTTGTACCATACATTTAATAGATTCCGAAAATGTAGCATTGAAAGGCATTAGGCATAATAATATCTATTTGATGGATTTGGATTGTATACATGATACTAGTATAACATGCTTAGTTGCTAAGGAAGAAAACCCATGGTTATGGCATGAGAGAGCGGCTCATATAAATATGCATCAATTAAACAAATTGATATCAAAAGACTTAATTGTTGGTTTGCCTAAGTTAAAGTTTGAAAAAGCTAGATTATGTCATGCATGTCAAAAAGGTAAACAAATAAAATCATCCTTTAAATCAAAGAATGTTATTTCCAAATCAAAACCTTTAGAACTATTACATTTAGATTTATTTGGTCCTTCTAGGATAAAAAGCTTTGGTGAAAATTATTATGCTCTTGTAATTGTTGATGATTTTTTTAGATATACTTGGACATTTTTCTTAACATTGAAAAGTGAAGCTTTTAAGGTCTTTAGGAAGTTTGCAAAGCAAATTCAAAATGAAAAAGACTTAAGAATTAAGGTATTAAGAAGTGACCATGGTGGAGAGTTTCAAAATGAATGGTTTGAAAATTATTGTGAGGAACATGAAATTTTGCATAATTTTTCTGCACCTAGGACTCCTTGGTGTAGTAGAAAGGAAAAATAGGTCATTAGAGGAACTTGCTAGAACAATGTTAAATGAATCAAATGTTCCTAAATATTTTTGGGTTGACGCTATAAGTACTGCATGTTATGTTTTGAATAGGATACTTATTAGGCCAATTATAAAATCAACTCCTTATGAATTGTTAAATGGTAGAAAGCCTAATGTTGCTCATTTGAAAATATTTGGATGTAAATGCTTTGTGTTAAATAATGGAAAGGACAACTTAGGAAAATTTGACTCAAAAGCGATGAGGGCATTTTCTTAGGTTATTCACTAACTAGCAAAACTTATAGAGTGTTCAATAGAAGAACTTTAAATGTTGAAGAATCTGTACATGTTACTTTTGATGAAATTGTAGACCTTGGGGGAAATCCTCTTGAGTCAAATAAAGAACTTGCAGGTGATGATGAATACATAAGAGAGACTTTTAAAGTATTGTATTTGACTGAGAATGAGCCTTCTTAACCAACTGAATTAGTAAAAGAATGACAATCACCAAGAGGACTTTCAATGGACAATATTATTGGTGATATCTCAAAAGGGGTAAGAACTAGAAATATGACTAATTTTTGTATGTCTATAGCTTTTGTTTCACAGATAGAACCCAAAAGTGTTGAAGAAGCGCTTAAAGATGACCAATGGTGCATAGCAATGCAAGAAGAACTTAATCAATTTGAAAGGAATCAAGTCTGGGAATTAATCCCAAGAGAAGAATCACATCAAGTAATTGGAACAAAATGGGTATTTAGAAATAAACTTGATGAAGATGGAAATATAACAAAGAGTAAATCCAGACTTGTTGCCAAAGGTTACTGTCAAGAGGAAGGTATTGATTATGATGAAACTTATGCTCCTGTTGCCAGGTTAGAGGCTATAAGCCTACTTCTTACTTATGCCTCATTGATGAAATTTAAATTGTATCAAATGGATGTTAAAAGTGCATTTTTGAATGGGTTTATCAAAGAAGAAGTATATGTGGAACAACCCCCTGGATTTGAAGATTTTAATTATCCTAATCATATTTTTAAATTGAAGAAAACATTATATGGTTTGAAACAAGCTCCTAGGTCTTGGTATGAAAGATTAAGTAGTTTTTTAACTTCAAATGATTTTTTTAGAGGAAAAATTGATTCTACTTTGTTTATTAAGAAAGTAAAAGAACATATCTTATTAGTTCAAGTATATGTTGATGATATCATTTTTGGATCAACTGATAATTCCTTGTGTGTAGAATTTGCTAAGATAATGCAGGGAGAATTTGAAATGTCAATGATGGGAGAATTAACATTCTTCCTTGGACTTCAAATTAAACAACTTAAAGATGGCATTTTTGTCTCTCAAACCAAATACTGCAAAGAGATTCTCAAGAAATTTGGAATGGACACTTCAAAGGAAGCTAACACACCCATGGGATCTTCATGCTATTTAGATAAGGATGAATCAGGTTTAGAAATTAATGAATCTATGTACAGAGGTATGATAGGTTCACTGTTATACTTAATTGCAAGTAGACCTGATTTATGCATTCTGTTTGTGTGTGCGCTAGATTTCAAGCATGTCCAAAAGAATCTCATTTAATTGCAGGAAAAAGAATTTTAAAATATTTTAAAAGGAACTACAGGTTTTGGTTTATGGTATCCATCTGAAGCTTCTCCTAGTTTAATAGGTTATTCTGATGCTGATTGTGGTGGATGTAAAATAGATAGAAAGAGTACTAGTGGAATATGTCATTTGTTAGGATCATCATTAGTGTCTTGGCATTCTAAGAAACAAGCATGTGTTGCTTTATCCACTATTGAAGCTGAATATATTGCAGCTGGTAATTGTTGTGCTCAAATTTTATGGATGAAACAACAATTAGAAGACTATAGTATCTTTCTATGTGATATTCCATTGATGTGTGATAATACAAGTGCAATAAATCTTACTAAGAATCCAGTAATGCACTCTAGAACTAAGCATATAGAGATTAGACATCACTTCTTAAGAGATCATATTAGCAAAGGAAACTGTAAAATTGAATATGTTGATACAAAGCATCAATTAGCAGATATTTTTACTAAACCTCTTCCCAAGGATAGATTCTATGATCTTAGAAGAGATTTAGGAATATTAGAAATAGCTTAAATTCTGCATAATTAATCAGTTTTTGCATGGTTGTAATGTTATAATCGATTATGTAGGGTATTAATAGATTATCATGTGTTTAAACCTCAAAAATTTGAAGATCTCTCTTGAATAATCGATTATTTGAAGCAATAATCGATTATCTGCACCTAAATGTCCAAAATCTGAAGTTACTCTCTGGAATAATCGATTATTTCAACCAATAATCGATTAATTGCTATAGACCCCTAATTTTGCCCGGCCTCTCAAAATAAAAGCTAGAGGAACTTCACCCGAAGATGGAGTTCATCCGGTTTCCCAAAACGAGAAGGACCTCCCACAACAAAAGACGGAGTTCACTCATTCACACAATAAAAGCCAAAAGAGACTTCCTACACAAAGACAGAGCTCGCCCGACATCTTAATGAAGGCCAAGAAGACTTCCTATATGAAGATAAAGCTTCAACAGACACATATCGGCATCCACCGACGTCCAAAACGAGCAAGGAAAGCTTCCGGAGTCCGAAACGCGCGAACCGGCGGAACAAGTCGAGACGGCCGTCCCGGTTGGGACGGCCGTCCCACCTGCTCCAACCGGTTGGGACGCGCGTCCCGAAGTTGGGACGGCCGTCCCAAGCCCCGGTTCAAGTGGGACGGCCGTCCGGGTTCCCGGGGGTCCCGGCTGTGTAATTTTGCCATTTGGGACGGCTGTCCCGATCCGGACGGCCGTCCCATCCGGACGGCCGTCCCAAAGTGCGCCAGCTGCGAAAAACTATAAATAGGAGGCTCATTTGCCACTTTTTGACACCCCAGACACTCCAGAGAGCTCTGAAACACTTTCTAAAACTCAGAGCACTTGTCTATTTCTTTCTTTCTCTTGAATGGTCTTTCCGATTGCCTTAAATAGGTAACAATCGGTTAAGGAATTATATTCCGGCATTCGATTCTTCTTTAAATTTTTAGTGGGGTCGATCTTGTATTGGTGAGGAGAGTACGTGTAGAGAGAGGGGTTGCCAAAACGCATCCTCACGGTTCGAGACTCTCAATATCAAGCTTGCTACGGAGGTTCTTTTCAATTCTCTTCTCTTTTATTGCTTTATTTATTGTTTTAATTATCTTTATTTATGCCATGTAGAATAAAATCATGTAGATAGCTATTTTGTCTCTTTTATTGTTTTATTTAGCTTTATTCATCATTTTATGCATGCAATATAGAATAAAATCATGTAGATAGCCATTTAATATTATAGGGTAATCGCGTAATTTCTCGTAGTCTTTACTTAAATGAATTAATCTGTCATAGAGAACCCGAAAGGGGCGTTGTGGGGTGCTAACACCTTCCCCACACGTAACTAACTCCCTTACCTAACTCTGGTTATAATGGCCAAGTCTGGTTTTTATTAAAATCAATGCCTTTTCATCCTTTTCCAATGTTTATGGTCAAAATATTGGTGGCGACTCCATAAGAACCCCTTTTCGAAAACCTTGCTTTTTCAATGTTGAAGCAATGAACATATTTTAAAACAAATACGCGAGTCTAAACCATCTTTCGCGACCGCTCGCATAAACGTTCGAGACGTCCCCCAGACGTCGAAAGGGACGGCGGCGACAATTGCTCATTTAATCGATTAATAGCATCAATTAATCGATTAAATGGTTCTGTTGTTGGTTTAATTGATTATTTCAAGCTTTAATCGATTAGACTGGGTAGTTTTCATGAACTAGCCATTTTCAACGACTCTTTTGGCTCTCCTTCACCCTAATGTGACCGTTTATAACCGTTATACATGTCTTTTATATATAAGAAGCCTTCATTTCACTTATCCACACCTCAAACTCTTGAATCCAAGCATTCTAGCATCATTCAAGCCTTCTTGCTCTCTCCTATCCTCACTTGTCTTCCAAAACTCGCTTGTTTTTCTTATAATCCTAAAATGGCCTCCTCTTCTCGTGCTAAAATTTCCACAAGAAGAAGATCTGCTCCTTCCTCTCATCCCCGTCCAAATTCTGTCAAAGGATGGATCTCAAATGATGAGGGTATACAGGAATTTCTCACCTTTTGGAAGGAAAGAGGTATCATTACTCCAAAATTCATTATTGGTGATCAATTCATCAATAGGGGATTTAATTTTCCGAATCTTCTTGAAATTCAAGGTGTCCTCCCTTTTATCCAAATGCAAGGTACATACTACCCTGATTTAGTTAGTGTATTTTATTCTCGTTTCAAATTTAGAGATCAAGTAGCCACTTCTCGTGTCAAGGAAGTAACTATCATCCTTGATGATGATATATGGGAAAATGTTGCACATTTTAATGTAAGGGATGATGCTATTAATATTTTTGCGGAGTTAGACGATTTTGACAGAATTATGACTTACCTACCGTTCTTTTCTCCGTAACCCCTCCATGGAGATTAGGCGTCTTCTTCTGGCCAACCCATTAAAGAAGGAGGAATGCCTGCTACTACATTTACTTGTCTGGATTTTATGTCCCCGGGCAACCAACCATGCCCAATGCTCATCCATAGATCTTCGCATTATTCATGCAATCATGAATAATGAGCCAATCGATTGGGGCAGCCTTGTCATAATGACCATGCTGAAAGCTAAGCGTCATCCTACTTTTAAAATTCCCTATGCTCTTCTTATCTCTCGCATTTTAAAGTACAAAGGAGTGAATGTTGAAGGGGAACAAAAGGTAAGAATCACAAATTCAAACCGAATGCTTGATAGCACGCTAACTCAACTTCAAATGGTGCGTGTCAATAATATTTATGTTCACAAAGACGACGTTCCCAACATGGCTGAAAATGCTGAAGATTCTGATGAAGAGATGCCTCCTGCTGCTGAGTTTCCCTCTGAACATATTCATAATGCTAGAACATCTTCTGCCCCTCCTACATCCCGACAATCAATGGAAGATATGCTCTTTGATATGAATCAAAGGATTCAAGAATTCTTCACAATTTCTCAAGAACGGCATGAGAAAATCATTCGTCGTATCTCCGATGTAGATGATAGGGTCTGTAACCTAGAGGATAGGTTTGATGCTCAGTTCAATAGCGATGCAAGTGAAGAGTTTTAATCTCTTCCACATATCTCTTTATTTGTAATGACTTTACTTTATGAAATAAAAGTGGTATTTTTTTTGCTTTGTTTGAGGGAGATTTATTTATAAATGCATCTATTGAGGGGAAGCTTTCATTTT
The DNA here is from genome assembly GCA_963425845.1 of Sphenostylis stenocarpa. NCBI lineage: Eukaryota > Viridiplantae > Streptophyta > Magnoliopsida > Fabales > Fabaceae > Sphenostylis > Sphenostylis stenocarpa. The sequence continues at coordinate 24,701,544 of OY731401.1, read as the reverse complement.
TTTTATCATAATCAAAATAGGGGGAGAAATTATTTAAAGCCTCTTTTGTTTCTTATATTTATTAAATTTAAATGTTGTCTGGTATGTTTAATGTTTTTGTTTAGCCGTGACAGACAAAACAGGTTATTACAAGAGCTTTAAAGGAAATTTTGATCATCATAAAAAAGGGGGAGATTGTTGAAACATACAAGGATATGAATGTTGAACATACATGGTTATGAAGCTTGTAGATTTTGATGATGATTCAAGAACAAAGGACTTAAAGAGTTCAAGACTTGAAATATTATGTAATAACTCTGTTTTGATGATTTTGAGTCTGTAATATTAGAGTCTAAGATAGCCAGCACATAGTCTACTCTTTAAAAGGTTCAAAAACTCATTTTTATCAAAAACATACTGGATTAATCGATTAAATGGCAGGATAATCGATTATTAGATAGAGAAAAACCATTTTTTGTATTAGCTCTCTGGAATAATCGATTAAAGCCCCTGTTAATCGATTAACAGGGATGTTAATTAATTAATTACCCTATTAATCGATTAAACTTCATGGTTATGGGTTCCAAGTGAATTTGGCTCTATAATAATCGATTAACACTCAAGATAATCGATTATTTCAGTCAGATATGTGTTTTGAATTTCAAAATTGGACCAAGTTTCGAAAACCCTATTCCCAATTCACCAGGTTTCAAAAATCCCCAATTCCCAAACCCTAATCCATCTACTTAAGGTTCTCTAAGGCTCTCTGCAAATTGAACAACCTTTTTCAAACAAAAGTTGAGAGCTATGATTGCCAGAGAATTGTTTTTTGGAGGAAAAAGGGGCTTTTGGAACCTAGTGTGGGCTAGAAGCGATAAGAATCACTAAGTGAGTTTTCTTGGTGGATTGTGTGTTGTGCCGTCTCTAGGGAAAACTGTTCTTCATCTATTGTGTGACTCAAGAGAGGTGTATTCTTTACCTTATCTTCTTATTTGTAATCTGATTGTATAACTGTGATTATAGTGACAGTGTTAATCCTCTATTTGAGTGATTAGCAACTGGACGTAGGGTCTTTTGATCCGAACCAGTATAAATCATCTGTGTAATACTCTATACTTGATCTATTTACTTTACACAACAATTTAATCGGTGAAATTTGGAGAAAATTTTTAAAACCCTAATTTTTGTTAAGAAACCAATTCACCCCCCCTCTTGGTTTTTGTCCGGAAACGCAAACATTGCGCTGCGTGATTCTAACAGATGAGACAAGACCTGGTACTGCTCCGGCAAGAACATCTCAGCTCAGTCCGGAGCCAGGAGGAATTTAAAGACACATGTATCGGCAGTTCCCCCCTCCCGGATTGTCTCTCGGTTCGAGTCCACCGCCGTCTTAGGGATATTACCCAAAAATAACTATTGTAATAAATTTTATCATATCATGAATAAAAATTTTTTTCCATTCGTCTTTACTGTCTCTTTTTGAAAAAAAGTTAGCGTAACAAAAAAGACTAAAAAGTAAAAAGACATACGCTTAGTCTCAAAAAAGCCAAAATCCAAAGTCGCAAGAAAAAAGATAAAACTGCGGAAAAAGGCAGAATTAAAAGCCAAAACGATAGCCAAGGCAAAGAATCCCCAGCAACCAAAGCTGGATGACTATCAGAATAGTCGAAAATCAAAAGATCCTCGACACACCGGAGGACTCTACCAGAAGAAGACAATTATCAACCGGCGCATGATCAGAATCAGTAAGCCGTCACCACAGCCAAGGGGTCAGCTACCATATCGCAAGAACATCCTGAGGCACCTAACCTGATGAGGGTTTGTACTCATCAACCAAGGGGTCAACTACCACATCAAAGGAGCATCCTAAGGTTTCTCAACCGGCGTATGGGCTAGAATAGTAAGCCGCCACCGCATCCAAGGATCAACCCTGTTGCAAAAGCGTATCCAAAAGATACAACTTACCACCACCTAAGGGGTTAGCTACCGCATCAAAGGAGCATCCCAAAGGAAAATCTCCATCAGCCGAAGGGTCAGCTACCGCATTAAAGGAGCATCCTGAAGCGTCACCAAAATCTCGTTCGATGGGTCAGCCTCCGCAGCAAGGAAGCATCCTGAAGACAGTACCAAGCTACATTAATCATCCCGAGGGTCAGCTACCGTATCGAAGGAGCATCTAGAGGATAGCTAGACAAGAGGGTTAACTCCTTTACCCGCTAATCGACTTTATGGCACGAAAACCCATAGTCAACTGGTCGAGTAAAGGGGGGCATCTGTAGACCCCAAATCTTGTCCAGTCACAAAATAAAGAGCAGAAGACCTCCAATTCGAAGATGGGCAAGGCCTAAAAGATCCCTAGGATAGACTATTAGGCCCTATATTAGAGTAGGAAGACTTTTCTGTACAAAAAAAAAGAATTCCACCGTGAGGGTCGAGACTGCCGTCTCGCTTATCGGGACCGCCGTCTCATCATTAGCAAGGTCGAGACCGCCGTCCCATTTGGTGAGATGGCCATCTCGCTACTTGCCATGCTAAGACCGCGTTCCCGTTTGGCGAGACGACCCTCTCACCATTTGGCAAATCGATACCGCCGTTCCGATTGGCGAGACGGTCGTCTCGACCTTCCCAGGTGAGACGACGGTCTCAACCTGACAGGTGTGAATCCCTATAAAAGGGGGGGTGCTCTTCTATTCATGTCACACAGTTCTTCCACCTTTCCTTCTAGAATTTCTCAAAATTCTTCTCCTAGAGCCCCTCCGAAGCATTTCCGAAGTTTTCTGAGTGTTCTTATAGAGTTTTTATAGCATCGTAAGAGAGAAAAGTCGACGTTGTAGAGCGAAGGGCTGACAAAATGCGCCCTATTTTTAAGAGAATCAATCAAAGCTTTCTACGGAGGTTTCTTCACTCTCTCCCTCTCTTTTATCGCTTTGTCATTTATATGTGCATTAGCTATTAGAGCCATGTAGTCATTATCTTTTAAATTCTGCAAATAAAAGGGTAAAAGCATCATTTTAAAAGTTTGTTTATAAAATAACCGGTCTGTCATAGGGAATCCGAAAGGGGCGTTGTGGGGGTACTAATACCTTCCCCACATGTAACTAACTCCCTTACCCAACTCTGGTTATAATGGCCAAAGTTGTTTTTTTTTTAAAAACCAACGCCTTCTTTTTTTCCTTTTCCGATGTTTTCGGTAAAAATATCGGTGGTGACTCCATAAGAACCCCACTTCGAAAAACTTGCTTTTAGGTCCAGCCCGGTTATCGGACATCCTAAAAGTTCCCTTTCAAAAATCTCGCTCTTAAGTCTAGCTCGGTTATCAGATAACCTAAAGGCGTTGTAACACCACCCAAAACGCGAAAACAGAAGTTGGAACCATCGCATCGCTCCGACCGCCTCTTTTGACGGTCGTGACAACCACAATTTAGAGCTCTAGAAACATAAGTAAGCCAAATTACAAAAATAAAATAAAATAAATAATAATAATAAGAATGGAAGCAGTGAGCTGCAGAGAAAAGGAGGGGAGTTCTCGCGGTGGTGTGGGGTAGTCCATTGGACCCTTCGCAATGGCCCCAAGGGTCGTGACACCTAAAACTGGCGAGCGAAGCACGCCATGGGCAGGACCCACGGTGGCTGCGATTCTAGCAGAAGGCGCGAGTCACGGGGAGGAGGTGCGAGGCTCGTGCGGTTAGTGCTGAGGTCGAGCGCCAATGGGTTACGGCGAGGGGGAGGTTTTAGGTGAAGGCGAGATTAGAGTGAAGGTGAACGGTGTCTGAAGGTGACCACCGTGGGATTTGGAAGGTGAAGTGGAGAAGTGAAGGTGCAGAGAAGGGGCTTTGGCTGGATTTTGGACTGGAAGGTATGGTGAGAGTGAGGGGCGTGATTGAGTGAGACCTGGGGGGAATGCAGACTAGGATGCAGAGAGGTGCGTGAGGGAGGGGATCTAGTGACCAAAAAGAAAAAAGTAATAAAAAAAGGACTCCCAAATGCAAAACAAATGAGACAAAAATACAAGGGAATACCTTAAAATGTGGCCTAATTCCAGCTTCCCATTTCTCACCCTTTTTTTTTTCTTCTTCAATACTTTTCCCTTTTTAAAGCTAAAATATTAGGTCAAAAATCAGAGACTAGGGTAAGAATGAGTTGGGCCAAAAAAATAGAAAAGAAAAGGGCCCTCTTCTCCTTTTTTATAAACACTAATATATATTTTTGTTTTATTTAGGTAATGGAATATGTTAAAAGAAGAAAATTTATTATTATTATTTTCTTTTTCTTTGAATGTATAAAATGCTAACAAGAGAAAATTTATATTTTTTAATCATATATTTATCTTTTTTTTATCTTTTTTTTTTTAATTTTAAAAATAAAATATTAATAAAAATGGAACAATTTTTTCTTCTCCTTTTTTTTAATCATTCTTTCTTCATATTTTCAAAACAAATGCTATTTATTTTTTTATTTTTATTTACCTGGATGAAATTGGGTACTGACAGCTGCCCTCTTTACTTAGCTTTTACTAGATAATATGAAAATTTATAATTTTCGTATGATCATAGTAAAAGACAAGTAAAGATAGAAGTAGTAATTTCGTTCGGGTTTCAAGAATTAGGACAAAAAGAGGACATATAGGTTGCTCGTCGATGAGACAGACTATCAATCTGAAATATGATAAGAAATTTAAAAGGATATATAGATAGCCCGTGGAAGGGACTGACCGTCAATCCGAAATGTAAAACTGAAAAGGGATGTTTAGGCCACCAGTGGAAGGGACCGACCATCAATCTAAGAAATAAATTGGAAAAGGATGTTTAGATCACCTGTGGAAGGGACCGACCTTCAATCCGAACTGTTTGAAAATGGATGTATAGATCGCCCGTGGAAGGGACTGACCATCAATCCGAATTGTTTGAAAAAGGATGTATAGATCGCCCTTGGAAGGGATTGATTGTCAATCCAAACTACTTGAAAATGGATATATAGATCGCCCGTGGAAGGGACTGGCCGTCAATCCGAACTATTTACTAATTGTCAATCCAAACTATTTGAAAATGGATGTATAGATTGCCCATGGAAGAGACTAACCTTCAATCCGAACTGTTTGAAAAAGAGGATGTATAGATCGCCGTGGAAGGGACTGATTGTCAATCCGAACTATTTGAAAATGGATATATAGATCGCCCGTGGAAGGGACTGATCATCAATCTGAACTGTTTTAAAAAAAGATGTTTGATGTTGCCAGGGAAAATTGGACTTTTTATTGCAGATGCCGGGTAGACTGGACTTAATGTGGGTGCATGAATGCACGTATTGTCAAGGGGATGCATGCGCTGATTTGATTGTACGGATGCATGGAGGTGCCAAAGCAAAATGTGAAAATGCATGGATCAAATTCAATGTATGTATGAACGTATGGATGATGTAAAAGTAATGTAGATAAGTATGCATGATGCATGTGGTTGATGCCACTGTGACTGTATGGGTTGATGGATGCATGTTGCTGATAGGCAAGTTGTAACACTTTGTTTTTTGTTCTCTTTCTTTCTTTTCTCTCTTTTTTCATGCACTTCTATTATCAATTTTTCTTGATTGTTTTTTCTTTTTATGAAAGTAGGCATTTTGGATCAATTATTTCCTTAGTAATCATCAAATTCATGAAAAGTTGTCATTTTATTCACTTTAAAAAATGCAAGTGGGGGGGGGGATAGTGCAAATCCTGAAGCCCAATGCAATGACTGAAGTATGGCCAAATCGACATTTTCTTTTGAAACATAGAAGAATCAGATGTCTGCTTGACTGGTTGTTTGGAGATATGGCTTGTTTAGCAAAGTTGACAAGCTTGAAGCAAGTTTGCGATGATATCAAACTTTATAGGAAGGTTCCCCTTTTGAAATTCCTTAAACGAAAAAAAAAAAATTGCATAAGGTGGAATTATAGAAACAAGCATTGTTGCTCAAGTTTCAAGTTGTAGGGAAAGTGAATAGCAAAGGGTTAGGGAAAAGTGTGGATTGCCCCCCATTATAGCAGTGGCATGGAAAGGATGGGAATGATTGCCCCTATTTTGATGGTTAAGGTGACAAAGGTAGGAAGAATTGTTCTCAAGGTAATGGTAGGATAGTAGAAGGATTGCCTCATTTGTTGGTTGGGAGATAGATGATTGCCCCAGAAGGATGGTGTGATAGGTAGGATTGCCCCCCATTTTGGCGATGGCACAACAAAAGCAACCAAATTGCCCCTTCATCTGGCTTATCAACCATTTAAGACAGTTCAAGAACTTTGCTTCTTTTCTCTTTTTGTATGTTTTTTTTAGCAGTCATGTCGTTAGTAAAAAAATCTTATCATAAGATCAAGCGTTGCAAAAACCAGACAACCAATCCTTAATCGGTGTGGACTTTTATTTGGCTTGTAACGTGGTATGAAAGAAAAGGGTACTAAGGCTCAAAATAGTTTTTGCAGGTTATTTGAAACAAGGATTGTCAACCCAAGTTATGCGGCATTTATAACCAATGTTTGATTTGTCCAACATTTTTCTTTTCTTTTTTTGATTTTTTTTTCAAAATGCTCCCAAATCCTGGATTCATCCTATTTCTTGAAGGATGATTTATTTTTCTTTTCTTTTGTGCTATTTTCATTCTCTTTTCTTCCTTTTTTGTTGAATGTCAATTGTTAAATGCACTTGATGTAACAATGAGTTGACTTTTGATATGAGAGATCCTTGTTTAGGGGTAATTTGACAAAAAATTATATATTTTTTTTGGCTTAAAAGGGGCAGCAAGGGATATTGTTTATATATTTTTTTGGGATAAAGAAACATGGCCACACATCACTTTAGATCATGATTGTCTTATTTTTTGCAAAGATTGATCTTACAACAAAATTTGATGACTTTCGACATGAGTTTCCTTTTTATTATTTGTTTTCCTTATTCTTTTGTCTTGTTTTTTTCCTACACCGCCCTTGCGGGTTTTTAGTCTAGCAGACTATTTTTTTTATCTTTTCATCGTTTTTTTTCACAGATAAGATTAAACCCAGTGGAGTTACTTCAGAATGAGGTCGCATTACTCTGGACAATGGTGAACTTTACTAGAGCAAATCCGTTTATTTTACGCCTATGAATACTGGAGGGGTGGATGGGTTGAAGGGTTTCAAGAATCACGCCTATGAATACTTCAAAGGAAAATGTTAGCTTGTCATTTTTTATCAAGGCATTGGAACGAAGAAAGCGCATGACATTCCCCACCATTATTCTTCTTCATTTCTTTTTTTTTTTTGAACTTTTCTTCATTTTTTTTAAATTATTTTGAAAAATTATTTTAAAATGTCATGAATTTGATGATTATTCAAAAGGAATAATTAAATCAAATGCAATTTTGATTTTTGTGTTCATTTTTCATTTTTATTTTATTTTTGCGACACCCCTTTAAGACTTGATTCGAGCTAAAACCAGTATTCTTCCATGCTCTATGAAGAAAACCATTGTGCTCATTGATAAATGTAGAACCCAGTGTGATATACAATAAACTTGTTAAACAAACCATTGTCATTCATATAAGGGTACAAAAGTATAACACATAATAGAAGCCAATAAGACAAGAGTCCTAGCAAAAATCATTAAAGTGAACCAAAACTGAATTCGATCCAATAAAAAAGGCCGATAGGTCTTCCCCTAGCCCTCGCTCTCCATAGTATTTGTGAAAGTGTTGTCATGCCCTGGTAGAGGATTGTGCTCAACACCGGGTTTGTCTTCCTCAAAGCTCAACCATCCAGAATCAATTAGAGCTTGCACCTTGCGCTTGAACCCAAAGCATTTTTCTGTAGAATGTCCAATAACCCCTCCATGATAATCGCATACAACATTCACGTCGAAATTTCTTGGGTATGGCGACTGCATAGGCTTCATGGGGCAAACAACAACTAGCCTGCTATGAAGGAGGTTTGGCAACAGCTCTGTATAAGTCATTGGGATGGGAGTAAAATTAAAGTCTTGATTAGCACCTCCCTTCGAGTTTGATCCTCGGCCTGACCCATTGTTGGAATGCTTGGGCTGAGATGTTAGACCTTGAGGGACTTGTACTTGGGGGAAAGCTTGCCGTTGAGAATGATAGGTACGGGCTGCATGTTGCAGGTAGTTATGCCCATAAACTGGGGCACGGTTCACCTAGGAGGGTGTGGAATATGTTGCATGCACTTCCCCTTCTTTTGTTGATTTTGCTATATTTGAGGTCGCAGGCATGCTTGGTGTAATTCTTCAAGTCTTCAGACTGACCTCTACTCTTTCCCCAATTATGACGAGATCAGAAAAGTTTGAAGAGACATTGCCTATTGTTAAGGTTTCAACATAAAACCAATTGACAATATGTGGAGTATCCTAACATGTATTTAAACCATACCAAATGACATGAGGTAGGCGATGTGGGACTTTCAACATGCCCCCTCCAATGAAGCATGTCGAACAAGGCAAAGGGTACTTTTAACCCAACTAAAGGGCAACTTTTGGCCCATGACAATAACCGAAAAGATGTTAGGCTTTGGCTCTGATACCATGTTAAATATAGAGGAAATAGGGTTTGAGATTAATCTCCCTTGTGTATAAACCACACATAGGGTAATCTATTTATAATAAAGAGATGTACAACTAAAAGAATAACCGAAAGTAAAAAAAATAAATAGAAGATATTGTTTGATATTATGGTTAACAATATCTAACAATATCTAATAATATCTTAACAATATTTAAACAATATCTAAATAATATATAACAATGTTGAAAATAGAGGAAATAGGGTTTGAGATTAATCTCTCTTGTGTATAAACTGTTGAACATTCAAGGACTTGATGTTGCAAATAATGATCATGAAGAATGTTGATTTTGATGATGATCCAAGAGCTTAAAGACTTAGAGTATTGAAGATTGAAGATTGATGATTTCTGTATTGTAATAACTCTGTTTTAGTTTGATTGAGTCTGTAATTATAGAATCTAAGATAGCCGGTACATAGTCTGTAACTTAGAAGCTTCAAAAAGCCCAAATATATCATCCAGGCTCGGCTTTAATCGATTATATAGGGAAATAATCGATTAAAACAGTGAGAAAACCATTTTCAGTATATACTCACTGTTTTAATCGATTAAAACATCAAAATAATCGATTATTAGGTCAAATAATCGATTAAAACTTCAAATAATCGATTAAAACAGAGAGGTTTTGGGTTCTGTTTTTTTGGCTCTGTTTTAATCGATTATAACTCCATTTAATCGATTATTTCAGTCTGTTTTTCATTTTAAATTTCAAATTAACCCTATTTTCGAAAACCCAATTACTAAGAACCCTAGTTTCGAAATCCCCAATTCCTAAACCCTAATTTCCCTACTTAAACTCTGCTTTGGCACTCAGAAAAGAAGAACAACCTTTTCCATACAAAAGTTAAGTGTTGTGAGTGCCATAGAACTGTTTGTTGCAAGGAAAGGGGGCTTTCTGAACCTGGTGTGGGCTAGAAGCGATAAGAATCACTAAGTGGAGTTCTTAGTGGATTGTGTGTTGTGCCGTCTCTAGGGAAAGCTGTTCATCATCTCTTGTGGATTTCAAGAGAGGTGTATTCTGATCTTTATCTGTTCATTTGTAATCTGTTTGTAACAATTTGTTCTTAGTGACAACGTTAATCCTCTTTTGAGTGATTAGCAACTGGACGTAGGGTCTTTTGATCCGAACCAGTATAAACCTACTGTGTAATCTTCTCTACTCTTCTCTATTTACATTTACGCAGTTTTTAATCGGTAAAATTTGGGGAAAATTTTGAAAACCTAATTTTTATTAAGAAACCAATTCACCCCCCCTCTTGGTTTTTGTCCGACCACGCGAACATTCCGCTGCGCGATTCTAACAAGTGGTATCAGATCTTGCTTTGATAGTCATTCAAATTTTCGAAAATGGCCGGACAAAATCAAACTTTTGCCGAAGGTGCGTCTATCAACAGACCCCCACTTTTTGCGGGTCAAAATTATCCTTTTTGGAAAGTACATATGCAAATATTTTATAGTCTGTTGATAGAGGCGTTTGGGACGCAATTTTAAACGGTCCATTTGTTCCTAAAATTACAGAGAACGGTGTTGACGTTCTTAAACCTTTTGATAGATGGACTGCTGAAGAAAGTCGAAAAGCACAATTTGATGTTAGGGCTAGAAATATTATTTCATCTGCTCTAACCCTTGACGAGTTCTACAGAATTTCTATTTGTAAAAGTGCACGGGAAATGTGGGAAATGCTTAGAGTAACCCACGAAGGAGCCGACGACGTCAAAAGAGCGCGTAAAAACTCCCTAATCCAAGAATACGAGATGTTCGGATGCAACCGGCGAAACGATTTTCGACGTTCAAAAGCGTTTCACTCATATTGTGAATCATCTCACCGGATTAGGTAAAGTATTTGACATTGATGAATTAAATGTTAAAATTTTGAAATCTCTGGATAGGAAATGGCAACCTAAGGTGACGGCCATCTCGGAGTCACAAAATCTTGCCACTATGTCTATGGCGGCGTTATTTGGAAAGCTAAGGGAGCATGAGCTTGACCTTGGAAGGCTAAATGAGGAAGAGGGTCAATATCAAAAGAAGAACCTAGCTTTCAAGACCGAGATTTCAAAAAGCAAAAATAAGAAAGAAGAAGAAGAAGACTCCGAAAATGATGAAGAAGAGATGAGTCTTTTTATAAAGAAATTCACCAAATTGATGAAAGCAAAAGGAAGACATCCTTTCAAAGGTAAGGGAAAGGTAAAAGAAAATTCTTCAGTTAATATAAAATGCTATGGTTGTGGTGAAGCGGGGCATATGAAGACCGAATGCCCAAACAAGAAAAATGATGAACACAAGGGCAAAAAGCAATTCAAGAAGAAAGCATATATTGCTTGGGATGACAGTGATTCAAATTCAGAATCAAGCGACTCGGAAATAGAAGCAAACATTTGCTTAATGGCAAATGACAACATTTCTTCGGATTTTGAGGTTAGTGATTCCGATTCATCCTCTAGTGAAGAAAATGACCATGATGAATTGCAAAATGCTTATAATGAGTTATTTACTGCATTTATGAATATGAAAAACGAATTTAAAGTTGTAAAGAAAAATCTAAGAAGATCCGAAAAGGAAAATGAGTCCTTAAAATTGAAAATTGCATGTTTAGAAGAAAAGGAGGTAGCTAATACGAAAATTGTATGCTTAGATGAGAATAAGGACTTAGCTTGTGCAAATTGTAAAGAGCATGAATATGACATAGATATTCTTAACCATTTGCTTGACAAAGCCGAAAAAGAAATTGATGATCTTAAGAAGCATGAAATGGTAATTGCTCAAAATAATGTAAATCAAAGAGTTCCTTTGAAAAAGAGTAAAACTAAAAAGAAAAGAGTATGGGTAGAAAAAGGAACTAGAGCATGTCATGTTAATAATGTATCTTGTTCTAAAACTACCTCAAATGCATGCTTCTATTGTATGAAACAAGGTCACACTTCAAATAAGTGTAAAATTAAACATTTTGGTGTTCCTAAAGGAAAATATATTTGGGTTCCTATAGTTAAATGAATTGTTTGTCTCTTTTATTTATTCAAAGAAAATGGATCATTTAGTATGTTTTAAACAGAATGCCTAGGTAAAATCATTTTATCTTTTCTACTGCATGAAGGTTCTTCACTTAAAGATTTTGCGAAATGCCTCTAAAATCGTTTTAAACAACTAAAAACAAAGTATTTTTACAAAAGCTTTCTTAAATATGTTTTTAAGCTGATATAGTTGTGAAAGAACCAATTAAAATCACTTAGAATGTTCAAAGAAGTGTTTTTACGAGTATTTTAATCGATACAACTTGTTTTTAATCGATTAAAACCATTTAGAACTCATTATGATCGATCAGAATACAAATATGACCGATCAGAATCAAATGTGATCGATCAGATTTTAATTATGAGCGGTCAGAATTTTTTCAATCGATTAAAACACGTTTCAATCGATTAAAATCACTTAAAGGGTCAGGATGATCGATCAGAATCCAATTATGACCGATCAGAATCCAATGTGATCGATCAGATTTTAATTATGAGCGGTTAGAATTTTTTCAATCGATTAAAACATGTTTCAATCGATTAAAATCATTTAAAGGGTCAGGATGATCGATCAGAATCCAATTATGACCGATCAGAATCAGTTATGATCGATCAGAATTTAGTTATGACCGATCAGAACTCTTTTAATCGATTAAATCTCGTTTCAATCGATTAAAACAACTTAGAAATTTTCTACACAGCGTTTTAATCGATTAAAACTTATTTCTTATCAGTTAAAATAACTTGAAAAGTTTTATGAGAAAGTCTTGCAGTATTTAAATAGATTGTTATGTCTCTAACCCCAAGGACCCAAAAGTTGTGGGGACCTAAGTTTACTATGTTCTTGTTTTGTAGGAAACTTCCAAATCAAAAAAGTCTATGTGGTATCTTGATAGTGGATGCTCAAAACATATGACTGGAGATAAATCGAAATTTGTGAGTTTCAAAGCCAAAGAACAAGGATATGTGACTTATGGGGATAACAACAAAGGGAAGATTCTAGGAATTGGAAACATTGGTGGTGCAAACACTTTGGAGATCAAGGATGTGCTACTTGTTGATGGACTTAAGCATAATCTCCTTAGTATAAGCCAATTGTGTGACAAAGGATTCAAGGTAACTTTTGAAAGCAAATTTTGCACCATACATTTAGTAGATTCCGAAAAAGTAGAATTAAAAGGCATTAGGCATAACAACATATATTTGATTGATTTGGATTGTTTACATGAGTCTAGTATAACATGCTTAGTTGCTAAGGAAGAGAACCCTTGGTTATGGCATAAAAGAGCGGCTCATATAAATATGCATCACTTGAATAAATTGATATCAAAAGACTTAGTTATTGGATTGCCTAAGTTAAAATTTGAAAAAGATAGATTGTGTGATGCATGCCAAAAAGGTAAACAAGTAAAATCATCTTTTAAATCAAAGAATGTGATTTCCACTTCAAAACCCCTAGAATTATTACATTTAGATTTATTTGGACCTTCTAGGATAAAAAGCTTTGGTGGAAATTATTATGGACTTGTAATTGTTGATGATTACTCTAGGTACACTTGGACATTTTTCTTAACTACGAAAAGTGAAGCTTTTAAGGTCTTTAGAAAGTTTGCTAAACAAATTCAAAATGAGAAAGACCTAAGAATTAAAGTTTTAAGAAGTGACCATGGTGGTGAGTTTCAAAATGAAAAGTTTGAGAATTATTGTGAGGAAAATGGTATATTACATAACTTTTACTGCTCCTAGGACTCCCCAACAAAATGGTGTAGTTGAAAGGAAAAATAGGTCATTAGAGGAACTTGCTAGAACTATGTTAAATGAATCTAATGTTCCTAAATATTTTTGGGCTGATGCGGTTAGCACTGCATGTTATGTTTTAAATAGAATGCTCATTAGTTCAATTATTAAATATACTCCATATGAATTGTTTAATGGTAGAAAACCTAATGTTGCTCATTTAAAGATTTTTGGATGTAAATGTTTTGTGCTAAATAATGGAAAGGACAATCTAGGAAAATTTGACTCAAAAGCCGATGAGGGCATTTTTCTAGGTTATTCATTAACTAGCAAGGCATATAGAGTGTTTAATAGGAGAACTTTGAATATAGAAGAATCTATACATGTTACCTTTGATGAGATTGTAGACCTTGGGGAAATCCTCTTGAGTCAAATAAAGAACTTGCAGGTGATGATGAGTATATAAGAGAGACTCTTGATGAATTATATTTGGAAGAAAATGTGCCTTCTCAAACTCCTCAATTAGCAAAAGAATGGCAATCACCTAGAGGACTCTCATTGGACAACATTATAGGTGACATCTCAAAAGGGGTAAGAACTAGAAATATGAATAATTTACTGTATGTACGTTGCTTTTGTGTCACGAGATTGAACCTAAAAACATTGAGGAAGCACTTAAAGATGATCAATGGTGCATAGCCATGCAAGAAGAACTTAACCAATTTGAAAGGAATCAAGTCTGGGAATTAATCCCAAGAAAAGAGTCACATCAAGTTATTGGAACTAAATGGGTATTCAGAAATAAGCTTGATGAAGATGGGAACATAACAAAGAATAAAGCCGGACTTGTTGCAAAAGGCTATTGTCGGGAGGAAGGTATAGATTATGATGAAACTTATGCTCCTGTTGCCAGGTTAGAGGCTATACGCCTACTTCTTGCTTATGCATCTATGATGAAATTTAAATTATATCAAATGGATGTAAAGAGTGCATTTTTAAATGGTTTTATTAAAGAAGAAGTGTATGTAGCGCAACCCCCTGGATTTGAGGATTTTAATTATCCTAATCATATTTTCAAATTAAAGAAAGCATTATATGGGTTGAAACAAGCTCCTAGATCTTGGTATGAAAGATTAAGTAGTTTCCTAACTGCAAATGATTTTTCAAGAGGAAGAATTGATTCTACACTGTTTATCAAGAAAGTTAAAGAACATATCTTATTGGTCCAGGTATATGTTGATGATATTATTTTTAGATCAACTGATAATTCACTGTGTGTAGAATTTGCTAAGATTATGCAGGGAGAGTTTGAAATGTCTATGATGGGAGAATTGACATTCTTCCTTGGACTTCAAATCAAGCAACTTAAAGATGGCACTTTCATCTCTCAAACTAAATACTGCAAGGAGATTCTCAAAAAGTTTGGTATGGACACCTCAAAGGAAGCTAACACACCCATGGGAACTTCATGCTATTTAGACAAGGATGAATCAGGTTTGGAAGTTAATCAAACTATGTATAGAGGTATGATAGGATCACTATTATACTTAGCTGCAAGTAGACACTGATATTATGCATTACTGTACTGTGTGTGTGCTAGATTTCAAGCTTGTCCTAAAGAATTTCACCTAATTGCGGTAAAATATATTTTAAAATACTTAAAAGGAACTACTTGGATTTGGCTTGTGGTATCAGTCGATGCTTGTATTAGTTTATTAGGATATTCGATGCTTGATTATGGTGGATGTAAAATTGATAGGAAAAGCACTAGTGGGACATGTCATTTGTTAGGTTCATCCTTAATATCATGGCATTCTAAGAAACAAGCTTGTGTTGCTTTATCTACCACTTGAAGTTTGAATATATTGCAGTTGGTAGTTGTTGTGCTCAAATTACTGTGGATGAAACAACAATTAGAGGATTATAGCATATATTTAAATGACATTCCATTAATGTGTGATAATACGAGTGCAATCAATCTAACTAAGAATCCGAGTAATGCACTCTAGGACTAAACATATTGAGATTAGGCATCACTTTTTAAGAGATCATATCGGCAAAGGAAGCTGCAAAATAGAGTATGTAAACACTAAACGTCAATTAGCGAGATATATTTACTAGGACTCTACCCAAGGATAGATTCTATGATCTTAGAAGAGACTTAGGGATATTAGAAATAGCTTAAAATCTGCTTAATTTGACTTGTTTCGGATGATTGTTATGTTAAAATTCGTGGTGTAGCATGTTCATAGGTTATTATGCATATAAATCTCAAAAACTTGATATAGCCTCCGGAATAATTGATTACTTGGAAGTGATAATCGATTATTTTCCCTCAAAACGTCCAAAATAGGGTATTCTCCTCCGGAATAATCGATTATTTCGTGAAATAATCGATTAAATGCCTCAGATAATCGATTATTTGCTAGAAATAATCGATTAAAGCTATCCGATATAAAGATAATCGATTATTTTGAGATATAATCGATTAAATGCGACTCGATCTTGCCTCCTAGCCGTTGCCAACGGATATTGAAGTGTGTCGTTTAGAGAATAGATTTGATGCACACTTTAATGATCATGATAGTGAAGAATTTTAAATTACTGTTATGTATTTTCCTTTGTTATTGTCTTGATGTTGTAATGGATGAATGATTATGAAATAAAATATGATGCTTCTTTCATGCTATGATTAAGGGGGAGCTTTCTCTAAATTATGCATATTTTGAGGGGAGATCTAATGTTTGATCTTTCAGAGTTCTTTTTGATTATAATCAAAATAGGGGAGAAAAATTTAAAGCCTATATTCAATTTTAAATTTTATACTGGTATGTTTAATGTGTGTGTTAGTATGACGGATAAAACGAGGTTATTACGAGGGCTTTAAAAAGATAATTTTGATCATCATCAAAAAGGGGGAGATTGTTGAACATTCAAGGACTTGATGTTGCAAATAATGATCATGAAGAATGTTGATTTTGATGATGATCCAAGAGCTTAAAGACTTAGAGTATTGAAGATTGAAGATTGATGATTTCTGTATTGTAATAACTTTGTTTTAGTTTGATTGAGTCTGTAATTATAGAATCTAAGATAGCCGGTACAAAGTCTGTAACTTAGAAGCTTCAAAAAGCCCAAATATATCATCCAGGCTCGGCTTTAATCGATTATATAGGGAAATAATCGATTAAAACAATGAGAAAACCATTTTCAGTATATACTCACTGTTTTAATCGATTAAAACATCAAAATAATCGATTATTAGGTCAAATAATCGATTAAAACTTCAAATAATCGATTAAAACAGAGAGGTTTTGGGTTCTGTTTTTTTGGCTCTGTTTTAATCGATTATAACTCCATTTAATCGATTATTTCAGTCTGTTTTTCATTTTAAATTTCAAATTAACCCTATTTTCGAAAACCCAATTACCAAGAACCCTAGTTTCGAAATCTCCAATTCCTAAACCCTAATTTCCCTACTTAAACTCTGCTTTGGCACTCAGAAAAGAAGAACAACCTTTTCCATACAAAAGTTAAGTGCTGTGAGTGCCAGAGAACTGTTTGTTGCAAGGAAAGGGGGCTTTCTAAACCTGGTGTGGGCTAGAAGCGATAAGAATCACTAAGTGGAGTTCTTAGTGGATTGTGTGCTGTGCCGTCTCTAGGGAAAGCTGTTCATCATCTCTTGTGGATTTCAAGAGAGGTGTATTCTGATCTTTATCTGTTCATTTGTAATCTGTTTGTAACAATTTGTTCTTAGTGACAGCGTTAATCCTCTTTTGAGTGATTAGCAACTGGACGTAGGGTCTTTTGATCCGAACTAGTATAAACCTACTGTGTAATCTTCTCTACTATTCTCTATTTACATTTACGCAGTTTTTAATCGGTAAAATTTGGGGAAAATTTTGAAAACCTAATTTTTATTAAGAAACCAATTCACCCCCCCTCTTGGTTTTTGTCCGACCACGCGAACATTCTGCTGTGCGATTCTAACATAAACCACACATAGGGTAATCTATTTATAATAGAGAGAGGTACAACTAAAAGAGTAATCGAAAGTAAACAAAATAAACATAATATATTGTTTGATATTGTGGTTAACAATATCTAACAATATCTAAACAATATCTAACACTCCCCCTCAAGCTGGAGCATACAAATTGTATGTGCCAAGCTTGTTACAAATATAATCAATTTTAGGCCCCCGTAAAGACTTAATAAAAATATATACTAACTGATCACTTGAGTTAAGAAACTCAGTCTTGATGTCTTCAGATATAATCTTTTCTCAAATTAAATGACAGTCAATCTTAATGTGTTTGGTCCTCTCATGAAAGACAGGATTAGAGCTAATATGAAGAGCATCCTGATTGTCACACACAAGTGTCATTTGAGTGACATCTCCAAATTGTAACTGTAGACCCCAAATCTTGCCCGACCTCAAAATAAAGAGCAGAAGACCTCTTATTCGAAGATGGACAAGGCCTAAAAGGTCCCTAGGATAGACTAGTAGGCCCCATATTAGAGTAGGAAAGTTGTTTGTACAGAAAAAATAAGGAATTTCACCTAGAAGGTCGAGACCGCCATCTTGCTTTGCAAGACCGATGTCTCGCCATCGGCAAAGGGCGAGACCGCCGTCTCGTTTGGCAAGATCGTCGTCTCGCCACTTGCCAATGGAGAGACCACCGTCTCATTTGGCGAGACGACCTTCTCACCACTCGCCAATGGCGAGACCGCAGTCTCGTCTGGCAAGACGACCTTCTCGCCATTTGTCAAGGGTGAGACCGCCGTCCTGTTTGGTGAGACGGCGATCTCGACCTTGTCAGGCGAGACGACCGTCCCGACCTGACAGGCGCGAATCCCTATAAAAGGAGGGCGCGACCCCCTCCTTTTCACAACATTCTCAAACTTTCCCTTCTACAACTTTTTCAAATTCTTTTCCTAGGATCCCTCTGAAGCATTTCCAGAATTTCTTAGAATTATTAGAGGGTATTCTGTAGCGTTGCAAGAAAGAGTGACCAACATTGTAGAGCGAGGGATTGCCAAAAAGCATCCTACTTCAAGAATATTAAATACAAAAGCGTGCTTCGAAGGTTCCTACACTTTCTCTCTTCTTTTACTATTTTTTTATTACGTCTATATGTGTAATTAGCTGTTAGGGCCATGTAGTCAACATTTAAATTTCGCAAATAAATAAAAGGTAAAAGCATAATTTTAAAGGTTTATTTATGAAATAAACGACCCATCATAGGGAACCCGAAAGGGGCGTTGTAGGGAAGCTAATACCTTCCCTACACGTAACTAACTCCCTTACCCAACTCCGGTTATAATGACCAAAGTTGGTTTTTCAAAACCAACGCCTTCTTTTTTCCTTTTCCAATGTTTCCGGATAAAACATTGGTGGTGACTCCAGAACCCATTTTCGAAAACCTCACCCTTAGGTCCAGCCGGTTATCGGACAACCTAAAGGCATAGTAACATCACTTTAAAAAATGCGAGTCGAAGGCGGAAACCATCACGTCGCTCCGATCGACTCTTTTGACAGCGGCGACAGATGGCGACTCAACTGGGGAAGCCTAGAGAGTTGATCCCATTTAGTAATGGGCCAGTTTAATAAATAAATTTAAAAATTTTGCTTTTACCCTATCTTGTTTTATAACATGTTTTATTTACTTGGCTTTAATAACTGTTGCTTGTTTATTTTACGCAATTGTTTGAAATACAAACTGTACACAAACCTTTGCACACAACAATTCCCCTTATACCCGAGGGCAAGTGGGAAATCCATAGGGAGTGAGTGGCAGGTACGATTTGCTGTAGTGAGGGCCCTGAGCCCACCGGTATGGTCGAAAACCACCACTCAAGGTGATAACCTTCCTCTTTTGGCACAAAGACTGACTACGACCTTAGTGCCATGCATGGTCGGAAGGCTGGAGAGTGGGGACCCTATAATGGGGGCACCTTGGGGGCCTAGCCTTGGTGAGGAAAATTAGAACTACCCTGAATATGCACTTTTCTGCAGGAGACCCCTACCTCGTAATTAAAAACTTCATCCTACTTGTTCGCGGATGAGTGAAATTGTGTGTGCATTTGTTTGTTGCATTTGATTGCATAGCATAACCATACAACAGATAAAAATAGAAAAACCACAAAAATAATTTTGCAATAAACACCCTTATCTTGGACAGTCTGCCTTTTAGCTAGCCTGGTTTTAGGTTCTTTGTAAGCTAAGTAGCCATGCAGTTCGACAGAAGAGATAAGGGACATTAAAATTATCCTTTCGCAATAAACCATTTTTATCTCGGATAGTCTGCCTTTTAGCTAGTCTAGTTTTAGGTTTTTTGTAAGCTAAGTAGCCACGCAGTCCGACAGAAGAGATAAAAGGTTATAAAATAAAAACCAAATAAAACCCAATAAAAAAGTGGGATCTTGCTAATAAAACGATTTTCGACAAAGTCAAATCATTCATATCACATCATGTTATAACTGAAAAAAAAACAAGAGAGAAAATAAATGCAAACTCTCATGCATAAACACATTCATCCTAGGGGGCATTAGATATCTCTAAGACAAAGACGAAAGAGACCCCGAGCACATTTGTAACCATCCACAGGGAAGGGACGAACGTACTAAGGTATATGGTGATCTTCGTTATACTTGTCAAAATCCATGACAGGGAAGGAACCATTACACCAAAGTGGGTATGGTACTCCGCAAAGCGTAAGCTTTAAGGATGATACCTAAGTCATTGTCTTAAAAGATATTAATCCCACACCTATCATTCATTTTTATTAATAAAATTCTAGGGCATCTTAGAAAGTGGCTGGTCCTCTTCCTATCCGAACCTGTGCACAGAAGGCGAAAGCTATGGAGCATTTGGAAGAACAAAACCGCAAACTCACCATTGAGGTCAGCGCCCTCCAGGAGAAATTGGCGTAATTAATGGAGGTCATGCGCCAACCAAACCAAAACAAAGGGAAAACTTATGGAGACCGCGCCTCTCGCCACGAGGAAGAAGAAGAAGAGGAGTTCTTCTTCGAGCAGAAAGCCCCTGTGCAATCTGATGCCAGGGCAATGCACATCCACACCCCTGAGGTGTCCAAGCAACAAATCTCCACCTTGGAGGAAAGACTGAAGGCAGTCGAGAGACATAGCTTCAACGTCAAGGAGGCGGAAGACATGTGTTTAGTTAAGAACATCCAGTTCCCGCCAAAATTCAAGGTCCCAGACTTTCCCAAGTATGCTGGACTGACCTGCCCCAAGAACCATCTTACGATGTACTATCGTAAGATGACTGCACATGTTGAGAACGAGAAACTCCTGATCCACTGCTTCCAGGAGAGCCTGGCTGACTCAACCCTCAACTGGTATGTGCAGCTGTAAAAGGGGCAGGTCCAAAGCTGGAAGCAACTAGCGGATGCCTTCCTTCATCGTTACCGATACAACATTGATCTGACCCCTGATAGGTCAGATCTTAGAACTTTAAGCAAAAGGAACGACGAGTCCTTTAAAGCATACGCATAGAGGTGGAGGGAGATGGTTGCCCCAGATAGAACCCCCGCTAACGGATAAGGAGACGGTGGCTATGTTCATAAACTCTCTGATAGGAGCTTACTACGACAAGGCAATAACCAGTACATCTAACCTTTTCTCGGACATAGTCACCGTAGGGAGAGAGTGGAGCAAGGGTTAAGAAGTGGGAAGATAGCGCAATCTTCCCCTGTCGGCGTCTCGTTCATAAAACCCTCCGGCAAGAAGAAGGAGGAAGTTGTGCACGTGATTAACCTCGCTACTCCTTCTTCCGCTCCACAGACGGTTCAATAGCCTTGCAAAAAAGAGAGGAAATTCACCCCTATCTCAACCTCCTATGGGAAGTTGCTCCCTCAGCTGCTAGAAGCCAAGCTCCTGGCCTGTGCCCCTCCCAAGAAGATAGAGCCTCCTTATCCCGAGTGTTACAAACCAAACAAAAAATGCGACTACCACTCAAGTTTGCCCGGGCATTCAACGGAGAACTACTTGACCCTAAAGTATAGGGTCCAAGAGCTAATCAATGCCGGGTGGATAACCTTCGACACCTCTACCTCTGATATAGACGCCAACCCTTTGTCGAAACTAGAGTGAAAGGAGGAAAGGATTGGGAGGATGAGCTCTTAGGGCTCCTTTTCTTTTTTTAAGCTTTTTCTTGTATGTCCCGCAGTCCCCCGCCCGTGGTCGCAAGAACACTAACTAAAAGGGCATATAAATACGTTTTTTAATACATGAGGCATTTTTCATTGTGGCATATTCATTCTCATTCTTTTCACTCTTCTATTTATTATTCTTCCAAAAATATTTGAATAATAAAATCTATGACTAAAACAGAACCTAAAAACCATCATGTTTGTGATTGATGAATCTCTGTGGGACCCGGAAGCCGAAAGTGAATGAGTCGAGTTCGACAGTGAGCAGGGGACCATATCCTCGGACATGAAAAGAATGCTAGAGAAAGAAACTCGGATCATATAGCCGCATCAAGAGGAAATAGAGACTATCAATTTGGGACAAGGAAACAATAAGAGAGAGATAAATATCGGTACCCACATTGATAATAACATAAGGAAGGAATTAATTCAACTTTTGAAAGAGTATGTGGATGTGTTCGCCTGGTCTTATCATGATATGCCCGGACTTGATACAAGCATAGTGGAACATCGGTTGCCATTAAAAGAGGGATTTCGGCCTGTAAAACAAAAGCTCAGGAGAATCAAACCGGATTGGTCCTTGATGATTAAGGAGGAAGTACAAAGACAACTAGACGCCAACTTCCTAATAGTGTCCAAATGCCCCGAATGGCTAGCAAACATAGTGTCCGTCATCAAGAAGAGCGGTAAAGTCAGAGTATGTGTGGACTATAGGGACCTAAATCGAGCAAGTCCGAAGGATGACTTCCCCTAACCACACATTGACACACTAGTGGATCACACCGTTACAAACACGCTTTATTCCTTCATGGACGGATGTGCGGGGTACAATCAAATTAAGTTGGCCATCGATGATAGGGAGAAAACCTCCTTCATCACACTGTGGGGTACCTTTTGCTATAGGGTAATGTCTTTTGGGCTAAAAAATGCAGGGGCTACCTATCAAAGGGATATGGTCACACTATTCCACGACCTGATCCACAAAGAAATAGAAGTATACGTGGATGACATGATTGCCAAGTCCAGAAATGAGGTGGACCATATTCGATATCTTAAGAAGTTGTTTGATCGACTTTGAAAGTATCAACTTAAATTGAACCCAACAAAATGTACTTTCGGAGTACGGTCAGGTAAACTCCTAGGGTTCATTGTTAGCCAAAAGGGAATCAACGTAGACCTCGACAAAACGAAGACAATTTTGGAAATGCCCCCACCAAGAACAGAAAAGGAGGTCAGAGGATTTTTGGACCGAATAAACTATATTGCACGTTTCATTGCACAGCTAACGGACAAATGTATACCCATTTTTAAGTTGTTGCGCAAAAACCAGTCTACAGTGTGGAATGAAGAATGCCAACAAGCATTCGATAAAATCAAGATTTTCTTAACCAATCCACCAGTATTGGTGCCACCCATTGAAGGAAAACCTCTAAACTTATATCTGTCAATACTTGAAGAATCCATGGGATGTGTGCTCGGTTAGCAAGATGAAACAGGAAAAAAGGAGCGAGCCATATATTATCTCAGCAAAAAGTTCCTAGACTATGAGACCCGTTATACGCCATTCGAAAAAACATGTTGCGCATTGGTGTGGGCAACTCAACGCCTCCAACAATACATGGCTCGACACACAACATGGTTGGTCTCCAAAATGGACCCAATCAAGTATCTCTTCGAAAAGCCCATCTTGATCGGAAGAATAGCCAGGTGGCAAGTGCTCCTCTCAGAATTCGACATCATTCATATCACTCAGAAAACTATTAAAGGTAGTCCCCTAGCGGACTATCTAGCACATGGATCGACGAACGAGTACTAATCCCTGCAAGATGACTTTCCCGATGAACATATCATGCATATTGAACACGAAGAGACCAAAGAGGATGCATGGACTATGTTTTTTGATGGAGCCTCAAACATGCTTGGACATGGGATCGAAGCCATTTTGATATCCCCAGAAAAGAAATATATCTCGGTAAAGGCTAGGTTAAACTTCGATTGTACAAATAATATGGCCGAATACGAAGCCTATGCATTGGGAATCCAAGCAGCTCTAGATCATGGGGTGACCAAATTCAGAGTTTTCAGCGATTCATCCCTTGTCATCTATCAACTCAAAGGTGAATGGGAAACCCGAAATTCCAAATTAATCTCATACCTAGAGTATATTCACGATTTGATTTCGAGGTTGGAAAACGTCACCTTCAAGTATATTCTTCGGGAAGACAATCAATTTGCAGACGCCCTCACTACTTTATCATCCATGTTCTCTTTAGACCAAGAGCATGAGATGCTGACTATTCAAATCAAGTTGCATGACAAACAAGCTTTTTGCATGACAGTAAATAGCAAGCAAGACAGAAACCCTTAGTATCATGACATTAAGCGATACCTCACGAAGGGTGAATATCCTGAGGAAATAAGTGATAATGACAAAAGGATCATCCGCAAGAGGGTCATAGGGTTTTTACTGAGTGGAGAAACCCTCTATAAAAAGAACTTTGACTCCACTCTGTTAAGGTGTGTGGATCATGAGGAAGCCCAAACCTTGATAAAAGAAATTCATAAAGGAGCTTTTGGGACCCACGCACTTGGGCATGTCATGGTAAAAAAGATCCTAAAGGCAGGGTACTTCTGGTCCACAATGGAAGGCGAATGTCACCAATATGCTAAAAGATGTCACAAGTGCCAAGTCTATGTCGATAATGTTCACGTTCCGCCTGCACCTCTCAACACCTTGGCTACACCATGGCCATTCTCCATGTGGGGCATGGACATCATCAGACCCATTGAGCCCAAAGAATCTAATGGTCACCGTTTTATCTTGGTGGCCATTGACTATTTCACCAAATGGGTATAGGTGGCATCATACGCACACGTGACTAGAAAAGTGGTGACCACCTTCATTAAGAAGAATATTCTATGTCGGTATGGTATCCCTCATCGTCTCATTACTGATAATGGGACCAATCTAAACAACAAGATGATGAAAGAGTTATACCAAGATTTCAAGATTCAACACCACAATTCCTCTCCATACCGACCTAAGATGAATGGTGCAGTAGAGGCAACCAACAAAAATATCAAAAGGATAATCCAGAAAATGGTGATAACATACAAGGATTGGCACGAAATGCTACCCTTTGCCTTGCACGAATATCGAACTTCCGTAAGGACCTCCACCGAGGCCACCCCGTTCTCCCTCGTATACGACATCGAGGTTGTGCTGCCAGTAGAAGTTGAAATACCCTCCCTAAGAGTCATTATGGAAGCAAAGCTAACAGAAGCAGAATGGGTCCAAAATCGGTATGACCAGCTTAACCTGATCGAAGAAACACGGCTGGACGCCATATGTCGTGGGCAAGCCTATCAAAAGAAGATTAAGAAAGCTTACGATAAGAAAATCAATCCCCGCACTTTCCAAGAAGGGGATTTAGTAATAAAGAAACTGCTTCTCGCCCAGAAGGACAAAATTGAAAAATGGGCAGCGAACTATGAAGGACCCTTTGTGGTCAAGCAAGCCTTCTCAGGAGGAGCCATTATCCTCACTAACATGGACGGAGAAGAGCTTCGACATCCAGTCAACTCAGACGCGGTAAAGAAATATTACGCTTGAAGATATTGCTCATGACTCGTCAGGACGAAAACTCACAAAGAGTGTCCTGGGCAAAAGATAGGGTCCATATTCCTCACTAGGACACGTCCTAGGCAAAAATTAGAGGTTAAAAAAACAATGATTACCTTAGCCGAAAACTGCAAGGCAACTAAGGTAGTACCTTTCTAGAAGCAAGCGGACTTCGCATGGTTTTCACTCCAGGTTCGAGCATCTCAACTGAAGCGACTAGGAGAAACAGAGAGACAGATGTTACAGACATGATTTTTATAACTTATACAGTGTAGCCAACCTTGGCCAGCCATGCTTCTAAATTCCTTTTGTAAATCCTTCTGTAAAAATAAACCATTTGTTTATATTAATAAAATTGTCTTTTGCTTCTTTTCTCTTGACCAATTTATGAAAATGCCTTTGTATTAATGAAACATGAGCATGCATAAAGAACCAATACAAGAAAGCATAAGAAAGGAAAAGAAAAAGATAAAAAGAACGGTGTTTGCTAGGACATTTTTAGACAAAAATTAGGGTAGCCTGCTAGATCGAAAACATGTAAAGGGCAGTCTAGGTAAAAATTAAGGCACTTATAAAAGGAAAAAGCCCGCTAAGATATTTTAGGCAAAAATAAAGGCAGCCCGATAGATCAAAAACCCACAAAGGACGATCTAGGCAAAATATAGGGATAAACCAAAAAGAAGAGCCCATCAGAAGTAATCACGCAAGAAGAATATTAGCCACTTTCTAGACGCATCAAATAAAAATAGATTGCATTTAAGGCATCCACACAAATAGTCGCATAAGATGACTTTGTCGAAATCGAAAAACAAAAATAAAGAACCGCTTCAGGTAAATAACAAAAAAGAAAAACATTCATGCATATAAGGGGACTAGCTCCATGCTTGCGTTTGAAAATGAAAGTGATCCTAGCAAAGATCTCAGTGATTTGATGAAGTCAAAGATAAAGTCAAAGATAAAGTCAAAGGTCAACTCTGCAACAGTCAAACAAGTCACTCAGAAGAATGGAGCTGAAGACTTAGTGTGTCTTAACAGAAAGCTTAGGTAAAACCACTTTACCTTTTCCACTGCATAAAGCTTCTTCATTCATTTTGCAAAATGCCTCAAAAATAGTTTTAAACAAATAAAAAACAAAAGCATTTTGACAAAGAACTTTCTTAATAATGTTTTCAACTGATATTGCTTTGAAAGAAACGATTAAAATCACTTAGAATGTTTAAAGAAGTGTTTTTACAGTATTTTAATCGATACAAACTTCTTTTAATCGATTAAAACCCTTTAAAACCCTTTATGACCGATTAGAATTCGAATATGACAGGTCAGAATAAAATATAATCGATCAGACTTTAAAAATGAGCGATCAGACTTATTTTAATCGATTAAAACACGTTTTAATCGATTAAAACCACTTTGGAAGTCAGGATGATCGATCAGAATGAAATTATGACCGATCAGAGTTGGTTATGATCGATCAGAATTGAATTATGACCGATCAGACTTATTTCAATCGATTAAAACGAATTTCAATCGATTAAAATAACTTGGAAAATCTTTGTACAGAGTTTCAATCGATTAAAACGTATTTCAACCGATTAAAACAACTTAGAAAAATTCTGTGCAGGTTTTTAATCGATTAAAACGACTTTATATCAGCTAAAATAACTTGGAAAGTTTTATAAGAAGGTTTTTAAACAAATCAATCGATTAATACGTGATTCAATCGATTGTTTTATACTTAGAAAAAGTTTGTAAAATGTTTTAACTGATATAAAAGTGGTCGTATCAGCTAAAACGATTCTGTTAAAGAAGCAAGAACGCATTAATGGGTTGAAAGGACTTTTAACAGATTATAACGGCTATTTCAACAGATTAAAACAAACTTTCAACAGATTAATTAATGCAGCAGATTTGAAAATTCTCTTTAAAAACAGTTTTGCTTGAAACTTTGAAACAACAGATTGAATATCAGTTTTTACAGAAACAAAGCAATCAATTCAAGCAACTGTTAAGCATCTTTTTCCAAGAAAGAATTACAACTGTTTTGTGAAGTTCTTTTTGAAATCTTTCTTGAGGCATATTGCATTCTGTGAAGAAGAAACTTACTGTGGATTAGAGTAATCCGGTTTGAGCTTTCTAAGTCTCTTCTTTGTAAATTCTTTTTCATTACTTTGTATTGTGTTGTGCCTGGAATTTGGGTACAAGTTTTCTGCAGCTGGTAGGTGGTTGCAGAGGTTACCAAGAGCTGGAATTTGGTTCTTGGTGGAGAGGTTAAGTGCAGGAACTGGAATTTGGTTCTTGTACTGTTTGGTGCCTGGAATTTGGGCACTGGTTTCTCTGCAACTGGAATTTGGTTGTAGAGGTTTTCAAGAACTGGAATTTGGTTCTTGGTGAAAGGTTTGGTACCTGGAATTTGGGTACCTGGGTTCTCTCGTGCTGGAATTTGGTTGCAGAGGTTTCCAAGAACTGGAATTTGGTTCTTGGTGGAAAGGTTAAAGTCGGAAGCTGGAAATTGGTTCTGGTGTTAGAGTAGGTGTAAGATTGTTGAGTCTGTAAAACATCTATTCTAGTGGAACCCAGCTGGAATTTGGCTGGAGACTGGACGTAGCCCTGGTATTGGGTGAACCAGGTATAAAATTACCGGTGAAATCTTTCCTAACCTTTCTCTCTTTAAATTCGATTCTTGCGCTTGTATTGTTTAATTGCTTTGTGATTCGTGAATTGATTAGTAAACTTAATTTTCGAATTAGATAATCTGTTTATTGCGAAAACTTTCAAAAATCAATTCACCCCCCTCTTGATTTAAAACTACTTTTCTAACAATTGGCATCGGAGCGAGGTGCTTGAAAGTTAATCAAGTTACTTCGATTCATGGCATTTTCTCGAGGGAGCGTGCATTGATAGACCTCCATTGTTAAGTGGAACAGATTACCTATATTGGAAAATAAGGATGAAAATCTTCATTGAATCTGTAGTATAAATGCTTGGAATGTTATTGAACAGAAATTGATATTGCTAACGGAATCCAAGATGATTGTATTGCCAAGAACATCATCTTATCCGCCCTTAACAAAAATGATCTTTTCGGGATTGCACATTGCCAAACAATCGCACAAATGTGGAAGATTCTTGAAAAGACCTATGAAGAAGCACCAGAAATATGCTTGATGGTCAACTCGGAATCACCAAATACCAGAGTGTAAGTTCTGAATCTATGAACTATAGCTCATTACAAGATGCTTTTCTTGAAATACATGCAGTAGCAAAGAAATTAGAAACTGAAAATAGAAAATTGAAAAGCATGAATAGGCTTTTAGAAAACAAGATCATTCTTCTTGAAAAGAAAATAACTGATGAAGAAACTAAGTTAGAATTAGAGAATGATACTGATTGCATGTGTAATATTGAAGATTGCAAAAACTGTCCTGAGTTACAGAAACAAGTATCATATCTAGTAAAAACCTCATCTAAATTGGCACAAGGAAAAAATAATCTTGATAAGATACTTAATTCCCAAAAATTAGTTATTGAACGTGGTGGCATAGGTTATACACCATCTATTGGAAAGAAAACAAGAGCATTCAAAAATTACTTTGCATATAGTAAAACAGTTTCATCTCCATTTATTAAATGTTTTTACTGTATGAAAAAGGGTCACTCTGTTAAATACTGCAGAATTAAGAAATATGCAGTACCCAAAGGAAGAATGAAATGGGTTCCAAAGATTAATTCCTTTCAAATAACCTGATCAGGACCCAGTAATTATAAAGGGTACCAGAACAATTCTTAATTTGTTTTGCAGGAACAAGTCTGGGAATCCCTTGAAGATCAGAGCTGCGAAATCAGGTTCTGAGTATTTAAACAAATTGTTTTAATTGATATATAACAATATTAATCGATTAAAATAACTTACTGAGATAACAGAACATCAGTCCGTACCCTTTTAATCGATTAAAATGTCGAAATAATCGATTGAACTGATCTCAGGATTTTGGTTTAAATGTTTTAATCGATTATAATAACTGTATATCAACTAAAAACACTTAGGTATCAAAATTAATCGATTTATTTTCGTTTTAATCGATTTAAATTCTGATATTATGTTATTAAGTTCATTCTGTATCAATCTAATTGATTCTTTTGTGAAATAATCGACTAATTCACTATAGATGTTTTCACCCCTAATGATAAAAATCAAATTAATAGATAATTAGTTGATTAATTGATTAATTAGGTTGTATAAATAAGTCTTATAACATTCAATTGATTATTGATAAGCAAATTCAAGTCAAA
The DNA here is from genome assembly GCA_963425845.1 of Sphenostylis stenocarpa. Classification (NCBI taxonomy): domain Eukaryota; kingdom Viridiplantae; phylum Streptophyta; class Magnoliopsida; order Fabales; family Fabaceae; genus Sphenostylis; species Sphenostylis stenocarpa. The sequence continues at coordinate 24,672,154 of OY731401.1, read as the reverse complement.
ATCCCAGGTTCTTGTGAAAATCAAAATCTGCATAATACTTTCACCCACTGTCCTGTAAATTGTGCCTCTGTAGCGGTCAGATAATCATAAATGAGTCTCGAACATATCTGATTCAAGTTATCTGTTTTACCCAATTTTCTTTAAATAGCACATGCTGAACAAATCCTTGAATTAGAAACTAAGACTAGTGGAATAAATGTGGGAAAGTTATCCATAGATGAAAAAGCTATTTTAACATAGTCATGATTCAAGCTGTAGACGTCTACATCTCTCTTAATACTTTACATGGAATGCTGCGTAGTAATACATTGAAAATCAAAGGAATTATTAAAGAATAGACTGTAACTTTTCTTATAGACACTAGTTACAAACAGGACAAGCTGTTAGGACTGAAAACATAGTTTATCAAAGATTTTTTCAGTGTTAGTTGCTTCTGGTAATAAGTTGTTGATTACTAGGAAGTTAAATGAACAAATGTTTACATTAGATTTCTTGATATTACCTAACAATATATGTGAAATAATTTTGGGCATGCATTGGTTCAAAACTCTTGGTGATATTCATTGGAACTGTGCAACTTTGAATATTTGCTTAAATCATCAATGTCACGAGGTGACACTATAAGGGAACCAATCTGGAACAACAATTCAAAAATTGAATAACGTGGTACAGGGAATGTATGTTTTATGGTCAGTACAGGGATAAATTTTATATTGTTTTAGAATTCTGGATTGATTGTCATCACCTGTCCTCATTACTAATCATTGCCCACTCTACCAGAATAAGTTTTTTGTTAATCACTTGTGCATATGATACCACTGGAAACAACAAAGTTAAAAATGACTCATTCCTCAAAAGATAATGATGACTGGTTCATTATAAGTGAGAATAACACCCATCATACTACATTAATAAAAATACAGTTATTTGCTTGGATGATGATAACTGCAGGGTTCAAAATGGGTTGGCTATTTTGAAAGGAAATTCCTATCTCGAGTACATCATTAATCTGTGATTCATGCAATTTATGGTATCGTGCACTCTGTGTGGAATCGATAGTGAATGTACGTCTCGTCAGTACATGATTCTGCCTCAGATGTGTAATAGTTGATGTTCCTAAAGAAACATTTAATTCCATTGAGTCTCAACCATGGACTGTAACGCAGTCAATAGTAACAGTAAACTGCTAAAAGATTTCTTTTCAGGAAAAGTTTCTGTGTCTGTTACTGATACAGGAAAGTCAGCTGTTGTTGAATAAATGGTTGATAGAGCAAAATCCGTTCCAGCGAAAAGTGGTTGAGGATCAAATGACTGAGTCACGTATTTTGGCATCTGACACAAATAATCAGGGAAATAAGAACAAATTCGTTTACACCAAACTAGAGGATTTGCAACTAAACCAAGGAAATTAGGATAATTAAATATTGGTGGATAAACAGGGTCCCTTCTTACCTTTCCTTTATATCTTATCCCTTTTGATGCTAATTTCAATTTATGATCTGTAGTATCACTGGTTATTAAACAGAAACAACATTTTTAGCCTTGATTTATATAATGTAGGTTTAAAGTTAATCTAGATAGAATTTAAATAGATCCCTGAGAGCTTTAGCTAAATAAGATTTTATTCTGATGGATCTATTAGCTAAGATTTAATCAATATAGCTGTTAGTATTGTTAAAACATCCTTCTAAATGATCAGTTTTACAAAATATGCATTAAACATTACTTCATTTTCAAAACTGATTGTTTTAATCAATACAACATCTTGTTAATCGATTAAATGAACTTATTCAACATGTTTTAATCGATTCAAAATCAAAATAATCGATTATTTTTACTAAAGTTTCATGTTTTCAAAATCTTAAATGTTTTAATCGATTAAACTTTTCTTTCAATCGATTAAAATCATTTACCAAGAACATTTTAACCGATTATGCTCTGTTTTTAATCGATTTTTATTCGGGAAGAAAGATTAAAGGCTTTAGTTAATGGTCAGTTTCTCGTAAACATGCTACTAAAGCGTGATTCCCTTATCTTTACACGTGTTAATTGTATTCATTACAAACGTGTTAATGGAGATAAGTTTGAATCAACTTTAATTGATTCTTTTCATGAGTGAAATATTGATTCACTTTGTATTTTTCAAAAACTTGAGCATATTTTCGAAACCTTACATTTTATTCTTCTCTCTTCTATTCCCTATTTTTGATGAAGTCAAAAGGGGGAGAAATAGTTGCATCACTTTAAGATAAATTTAAGAGCAACGAGTTTAGGGGAGAAATAAGTTTTAGGGGGAGAAATAAAACTTTATTACATTCTTATATTTCTCACTTAACTACATTATCAAGTGACTTATTTTGCAGAGATTGTTTTTTCAAAATGGTGTTTGTCTTCATCAAATAGGGGAGACTGAAAGTGATCCTAGCAAAGATCTCAGTGATTTGATGAAGTCAAAGATAAAGTCAAAGGTCAACTCTGCAAGCAGTCAAACAAGTCACTCGAAGAATGGAGTCGAAGACTTAGTGTGTCTTAACGAAAGCTTAGGTAAAACCACTTTACCTTTTCCATTGCATAAAGCTTCTTCATTCATTTTGCAAAATGCCTCAAAAATAGTTTTAAACAAATAAAAAACAAAAGCATTTTGACAAAGAACTTTCTTAATAATGTTTTCAACTCGATATTGCTTTGAAAGAAACGATTAAAATCACTTAGAATGTTTAAAGAAGTGTTTTTACGGTATTTTAATCGATACAAACTTCTTTTAATCGATTAAAACCCTTTAAAACCCTTTATGACCGATTAGAATTCGAATATGACAGTCAGAATAAAATATAATCGATCAGACTTTAAAAATGAGCGATCAGACTTATTTTAATCGATTAAAACACGTTTTAATCGATTAAAACCACTTTGGAAGTCAGGATGATCGATCAGAATGAAATTATGACCAATCGAGTTGGTTATGATCGATCGAATTGAATTGTGACCGATCAGACTTATTTCAATCGATTAAAACGAATTTCAATCGATTAAATTAACTTGGAAAATCTTTGTACGAGTTTCAATCGATTAAAACGTATTTCAACCAATTAAAACAACTTAGAAAAATTCTATGCGGGTTTTTAATCGATTAAAACGACTTTATATCAGCTAAAATAACTTGGAAAGTTTTATAAGAAGGTTTTTAAACAAATCAATCGATTAATACGTGATTCAATCGATTGTTTTATACTTAGAAAAAGTTTGTAAAATGTTTTAACTGATATAAAAGTGGTTTTATCAGCTAAAACGATTCTGTTAAAGAAGCAAGAACGCATTAATGGGTTGAAAGGACTTTTAACAGATTATAACGGCTATTTCAACAGATTAAAACAAACTTTCAACAGATTAATTAATGCAGCAGATTTGAAAATTCTCTTTAAAAACAGTTTTGCTTGAAACTTTGAAACAACAGATTGAATATCAGTTTTTACAGAAACAAAGCAATCAATTCAAGCAACTGTTAAGCATCTTTTTCCAAGAAAGAATTAAAACTGTTTTGTGAAGTTCTTTTTGAAATCTTTCTTGAGGCATATTGCATTCTGTGAAGAAGAAACTTACTGTGGATTAGAGTAATTCGGTTTGAGCTTTCTAAGTCTCTTCTTTGTAAATTCTTTTTCATTACTTTGTATTGTGTTGTGCCTGGAATTTGGGTACAAGTTTTCTGCAGCTGGTAGGTGGTTGCAGAGGTTACCAAGAGCTGGAATTTGGTTCTTGGTGGAGAGGTTAAGTGCGGGAACTGGAATTTGGTTCTTGTACTTGTTTGGTGCCTGGAATTTGGGCACCTGGTTTCTCTGCAATCGGAATTTGGTTGTAGAGGTTTTCAAGAACTGGAATTTGGTTCTTGGTGAAAGGTTTGGTACCTGGAATTTGGGTACTGGGTTCTCTGCGGCTGGAATTTGGTTGCAGAGGTTTCCAAGAACTGGAATTTGGTTCTTGGTGGAAAGGTTAAAGTCAAGAACTGGAAATTGGTTCTGGTGTTAGAGTAGGTGTAAGATTGTTGAGTCTGTAAAACATCTATTCTAGTGGAACCCAGTTGGAATTTGGCTGGAGACTGGACGTAGCCCTGGTATTGGGTGAACCAGTATAAAATTACCGGTGAAATCTTTCCTAACCTTTCTCTCTTTAAATTTAGTTGCTGCGCTTGTATTGTTTAATTGCTTTGTGGTTCGTGAATTGATTAGTAAACTTAATTTTCGAATTAGATAATCTGTTTATTGCGAAAAACTTTCAAAAATCAATTCACCCCCCCTCTTGATTTAAAACTACTTTTCTAACAGAAAACAGGAAGCACTCAAAAGCAAGCCTCTAAAGGAAGCTCCGCAAACCGAAAGGCTTCACTTCTGATGGAGCATCAGGAAAATCAAGGAGATTCACCCAAAAGTTATTCCCCATTGATTCCCGGCGCATGAGCTAGAGCAGTAAGACGCCACTACCACCAATCCTATGAAGTGAGCTGCACCAGCCAGATGGGGGGTTCATACCCATCAACCTGCGCATGAGCCATAGCAGTAAGTCGCAACCGGTCCTACAAAGTGGACCATACTAGCCAGATGAGGGGTTTATACTCATCCAGTCCTACAATGGTGGAATACAAACCATACCAGCCAGATGAGGATTTATACTCATCCAGTCTTACAATGGTGGACTATAAACTCTACCAGCCAGATGAGGGGTTCATACTCATCCAGTCCTATAATAGTGGACTGCACCAACCAGATGGGGGTTTATACTCATTAATCGAGGGGTCGGCTACTGCAAGAAGGAGCATCCCAAAGCTACAAGCAACCGAATGGGGGTTTATATTCATCAACCAAGGGATCGGCTACCGCAAGGAACACCCTGAGGTTCTACCACTTGTCAGCAGAGGGGTCGGCTACCGCAAGAAGGAGCATCCCAAAGCTACAAGCAACCGGATGGGGGTTCATACTCATCAACCGAGGGGTCGGCTACCGCAAGAAGGAGCATCCTGAGGTTCTACCATTTGTCAACCAAAGGGGTCGGCTACCGCATGAAGGAGCATCTCAGAGGCACACACATATTTTTTTCTTGAAGGTCGGCTACCGCAAGAAGGGGCATCCGAAGGACAGCGAGGCAAGAGGGTTAACTCCTTCACCCTCCAGCCGATCTTTTTGGCATAACAGGCCAACAATCGGCTAGTCAGGTAAAGAGGGGCAGCTCTAGACCCCAAATCTTGCCCGACCTTGAAATAAAGAGCAGAATACCTCCTATTCGAAGATGGGCAAGGCCTAAAAGGTCCCTAGGATAGACTAATAGGCCACATATTAGAGTAGGAGGTTTTTTGTACAGAAAAAAAAGGAATCACTACTACAAAATATACTTTCAACGTCGTCATTTAACGTCGGTTAAAGCTGAGCCGACGTTAAATACACTTTCAACGTCGGTTGGTTAAAAAACGACGTTGAAAGTTTAATGTTGGACACATTCTACGTCGGTTCTTAGTCAACCGACGTAGAAATCACTTTCCACGTCGGTTCTAGATGAACCGACGTTGAAAGTCTTTTAATTTAGACATTCAACGTCGGTTCCCAGATGAACCGACGTTGAAAGTCTTTTAATTTTTTAATTTAGACATTCAACGTCGGTTGGGAACCGACGTTGAAAGTCTTTTAAATTAGACATTCAACGTTGGTTCCCAGATGAACCGACGTTGAATGTGTTTTCACCCAAAAATTCTCTTAATTTCAAGAATTGTCACTGACAGGATTCGAACCCGGTATTTTAGAGTTGAAAGTTGATACTCCAACCACTAAACTACTGTAATTTTCCGATAATAACTTACAAATTAATTATATTTATATACAAATAAATATATATCCGTGTAAATATATATTTATTTATATATATTTTCTGGAAAGTGTTTTTATTTTTTTTCAGCCAAAAATTTACTTAAGTTCGAGAATTGTCACTGACAGGATTCAAACCCAGTATTTTAGAGTTAAAAGTTGATACTCCAACCACTAAACTACTGTAATTTTCTGATAATAACTTACAAATTAATTATATTTATATATAAATAAATATATTTTCTGGAAAGTGTTTTTATTTTTTTTCGACCAAAAATTTACTTAAGTTAGAGAATTGTCACTAACAGGATTTTTTGAACCCAATATTTTAGAGTTGAAAATTGATACTTCAACCACTAAACTACTATAATTTTTTTATAATAATTTACAAATAAATTATATTTATATACATATAAATATATATTCGTGTAAATATATAAATATAGAATATATAAATACAAATATATTTATATATTTTGATATATTTATATATATTTATATAGTTATATAGTTATATATTTATATGTTGGATGTGAAGGCGCGTTCGAGGGTGAAAGTGAGATTGACTCTCGCTTGAGTGAAAATACGTTAAAACTCACGGAAATTCACTCGTTCAAGCCTCGCTTGAGTGAAAATTGGTATTTTTCGCTTGAGCGAATGATGCGTTTCTCATATTTATTTTATATCATTAATAAATTATAAATATTATATTCTGTCATTAAATTACAAACCCATATAAAGAGACCCGCTCACAAATTTGACATCAAATTTTGAAAACTCACTCGACACACTTTCACCTTCGAGCGTGCCCTCACATCCAACATATAAATATATAATTATATAAATATATCAAAATTTATAAATATATATGTATTTATATATTTATATATTTACACGGATATATATTTATTTGTATATAAATATAATTTATTTGTAAGTTATTATCAAAAAATTCGAGTAGTTTAGTGGTTGGAGTATCGGCCTCCAACACTAAGGTACTTGGGTTCGAATCTGTCGATGACAAAAAATTAATTTGGTAATGCTCTGAACTTTAAAAAAAGATGATAAATAATAAAAATATAATATAAAAAAGAGAGGGACCTAATAAAAATATAATATAAAAGAGAGGGGGGATTTCTAGATAAATAGAGAGAGGGGAGAGGGGTTGGAAATAAATAAAAATTTTCGATTTGAAAGTCAGGACTTTCAACGTCGGTTTTATTTAACCGACGTGGAAAGTTAAAATCAGACTTTCCACGTCAGTTAAATAGAACCGACGTTGAAAGTCTTGACTTTCAACGTCGCCTGATACAACGTCGGTTCTGGAACCGCCGTTGAAGGCCTTCCAGAACCGACGTGGAAAGCCTTATTTGTAGTAGTGAATTCCACCTAGAAGGTCGAGACCGCCGTCTCGTTTGGCGAGATAGTCATCTCACCACTTGCCAATGGCGAGACCGCCTTCTCATGTGGCGAGACGACCTTCTCGCCACTCGTCAATGGCCAGACCGCTGTCTCGTTTGGCGAGAAGGCCTTCTTGCCATTTATCAAAGGCGAGACTGCCGTCCCGTTTGGCGAGACGGCGATCTCGACCTTGTCAGGCAAGACGGTCGTCCCGACCTAACATGCGTGAATCCCTATAAAAGGAGGGCACGACCCCCTCCTTTTCACAACATTCTCCAACTTTCCCTTCTACAACTTTTTCAAATTCTTATCCTAGGATCCCTCCGAAGCATTTCCAGAGTTTCTTAGCATTCTTAGAGGGTATGTTGTAGCATTGCGAGAAAGACCGACCAACGTTGTAGAGTGAGAGATTGCCAAAAAGCATCCTACTTCAAGAATATTAAATTCAAAAGCGTGCTTCGAAGGTTCCTACACTTTCTCTCTTCTTTTACTGCTTTTTTATTACGTCTATATGTGTAATTAGCTGTTAGGGCCATGTAGTCAACATTTAAATTCCACAAATAAATAAAGGGTAAAAGCATAATTTTAAAGGTTTATTTATGAAATAAATGGCCCATCATAGGGAACCCAAAAGGGGCGTCGTAGGGAAGCTAATACCTTCCTTACACGTAACTAACTCCCTTACCCAACTCTGGTTATAATGGCCAAAGTTGGTTTTTCAAAACCAACGCCTTCTTTTTTTCCTTTTCCAATATTTCTGGATAAAATATTGGTGGCGACTCCATAACCCATTTTCAAAAACCTTGCCCTTAGGTCCAGCCCGGTTATCGAACAACCTAATGACGTTGTAACATCACTTTAAAAAACATGAGTCAAAGTCAGAAACCATCGCGTCGCTCCGACCGCCTCTTTTGACGGCGGCGACAGTAACTCTCTAAGAAATTGCTTGAGCTAAACAAGTTCATAGGAAGCTGAGGCCATAACTCCATATTCTGCTTTTGCACTAGATCTTGCCACAACACTCTGTTTCTTACTTTTCCATGAAATCAAGTTACCACCAATGGAGACACTGTTAAACATACAAGGATATGAAGGTTGAAGATTTTGATGATGATTCAAGAACAAAGAACTTAAAGACTTGAAGACATAGAATCATGTGTATTTACTTGTAATAACTCTATTTTATGTTTTTGAGTCTGTATAATTAGAGTACAAGATAACCTTCACATAGTTCATCATCTGAAAATCATTTTTATCAAATCCACTCTGTGATAATCGATTATCACTTAGAATAATCGATTATCTTGCACCGAAAATTGTTTTTCTGAAAACCTTGCTGTGATAATCGATTATCACTCAAGATAATCGATTATCCCAGCTAGATAATCGATTATTTACACAGATAATCGATTATCCTGGTCCTGTTTTACTCCTCTGCAAAAATGACTCTGTAATAATCGATTATCTATGTCTGTTATGAGTTTTGAAATTCAAATCTGGACCAATTTACGAAAATCCTATTCCCAATTCTTATGTTTTCGAAAATCATTATTTCCCAGACCCTATTCTCTCTACTTAAGGTTCTCTAAGGCTCTTTGCAAAATAACAATCCTTTTTCATACAAAAGTTAAGAGTTGTGATTGCTAGAGGACTTTCTGTAGTGAGGAAAAAGGGGCTTTTGAAAACCTAGTGTGGGCTAGAAGCGATAAGAATCACTGAGTTGGTTTCTTGGTGGATTGTGTGTTGTGCCGTCTTTAGGAAAAGTTGTTGTTCATCCTTTGTGAATTCAAAGGAGGTGTTCATCTCTTGTGTGACTCAAGAGAGGTGTTTTCTATTCCTTATCTTTTCAATTTTTAATCTGTTGTAACTTGTGATTATAGTGACAACGTTAATCCTCTATTAGAGTGATTAACAACAGGACGTAGGGTCTTTTGATATGAACCAATATAAATCATTTGTGTAATCTTCTTTCCCTTATCTCTTTACATTACAAGCATTTTAATCAGTGAAATTTGGGAAAATTTTCAAAACCCTACTTTTTTATAAGAAACCAATTCACCCTCCCTCTTGGTTTGTGTCCCTAAACGCGAACATTCCATTGCGCGATTCAAAAACGTTTCACACATATTGTGAATCATCTCACTGGACTTGGTAAGATTTTTTATACTGATGAAATAAATGTGAAAATTCTTAAATCTTTGGATAGGAAATGGAAACCAAAGGTGACGACAATCACGGAGTCACAAAATCTTGCTACCATGACTATGGCGACTCTCTTTGGAAAGTTGAGAGAGCATGAACTTAAACTTGGAAGGCTAAACGATGAAGAAGGCCAACATCAAAAGAGAAACCTTGCCTTCAAAACTGAAATTTCAACAACTAAAAACAAGAAGGAGGAAGAAGACTCTGAAAATGAAGAAGATGAAAACTTGAGTCTCATGATCAAGAAATTTACAAAGTTCATGAAAGCCAAAGGGAAGCAACCTTTCAAAGGTAAGGGAAAGGTAAAAGAAAGTTCTTCTTTAAATTTTAAATGTTATGGTTGTGGTGAAACAGGGCATGTAAAATCTGATTGTCCAAACAAGAAAAGCAATGATCATAAAGGCAAGAAATTCTTCAAAAAGAAAGCCTATATAGCTTGGGATGATAGTGACTCAAGTTCAGAGTCAAGTGACTCAAAAGTTGAAGCAAATATTTGCTTGATGGCAAATGACAACATTTCTTCTGATTGTGAGGAAACTTCCAAATCCAAGAAATCTATGTGGTATCTTGACAGTGGGTGTTCAAGACATATGACTGCAGACAAAAAGAAATTTGTGAGTTTCAAAGCAAAGGAAGAATACTTGGAACCGAAAATATTGGTGGTGCAAATACTTTGGAGATAAAGGATGTGCTCCTTGTTGATGGGCTAAAGCACAATCTCCTAAGTATAAGTCAACTTTGTGATAAAGGATTTAAGGTAATTTTTGAAAGTAAGTTTTGCACCATTCATTTAAAGTATTATGAAAATATAGCATTAAAAGGTATTAGGCATAATAATATTTATTTGATTGACTTGGATTGTGTATCTAATACTAATATAACATGATTACTTTCTAAGGAAGAAAATCCATGGTTATGGCATAAGAGAGCGGCTCATATAAACATGCATCAATTAAACAAACTAATATCAAATGACTTAGTTGTTGGTTTGCCTAAGTTAAAATTTGAAAAAGGTAGATTATGTGATGCATGTCAAAAAGGTAAACAAGTGAAATCATCTTTTAAATCTAAGAATGTTATTTCCACATGAAAACCTTTAGAACTTTTACACTTAGATTTATTTGGTCCATCTAGGATAAAAAGTTTTGTGGAAACTACTATGCTCTTGTAATTGTTGATGACGACTTCTCTAGATTTACTTGGACATTTTTCTTAACATTGAAAAGTGAGGCTTTTAAAGCTTTTAGAAAATTTTCCAAGCAAATTCAAAATGAGAAAGACTTAAGAATTAAAGTGTTAAGGAGTGACCATGGAGGGGAATTCCAAAATAAATACTTTGAAAATTATTGTGAAGAAAATGGAATTTTGCATAATTTTTCTGCACCTAGAACTCCCCAACAAAATGGTGTGGTAGAAAGGAAAAATAGGTCACTAGAGGAACTTGCTAGAATAATGTTAAATGAATCAAATGTTCCTAAATATTTTTGGGCTAATGCTGTAAGTACTGCATGTTATGTATTGAATAAGATGCTTATTAGGCCAATCGTAAAATTAACTCCTTATGAATTATTAAATGGAAGGAAGCCTAATGTTTCTCATTTAAAAATATTTGGATGTAAATGCTTTGTTTTAAATAATGGAAAAGATAACTTAGGAAAATTTGACTCAAAAGCCGATGAGGCCATTTTCTTAGGTTATTCACTATCTAGCAAAGCATATAGAGTATTCAATAGAAGAACCTTGAATATTGAAGAATCTGTACATGTTACCTTTGATGAAATTGTAGACCTTGAGGGAAATCCTCTTGAGTCAAATAAAGAATATGCAGGTGATGATGAGTACATAATATAAGCTCTAGAAGAAATGTACTTAAATGAGAATGAGCCATCTCAACCAACTGAATTGGCAAAAGAGTGGCAACCACCAAGAGGACTTTCAATGGACAATATAATTGGTGATATTTCAAAAGGGGTAAGAACTAGAAATATGAAAAAATTTTGTATGTCTGTAGCTTTTGTTTCACAGATTGAACCCAAAAGTGTTGAGGAAGCTCTCAAAGATGACCAATGGTGCATTGCAATGCAAGAAGAACTAAATCAATTTGAAAGAAACCAAGTCTGGGAATTAATTCAAAGAGAAGAATCTCATTAAGTTATTGGAAAAAATGGGTATTTAGAAACAAACTTGATGAAGATGGAAATATAACAAAGAACAAAGTCAGACTTGTTGCCAAAGGTTACTGTCAAGAGGAAGGTATTGATTATGATGAAACCTATGCTCCTGTTGCCAGGTTAGAGGCTATACACCTACTTCTTGCTTATGCCTCATTGATGAAATTTAAACTATATCAAATGGATGTTAAAAGTGAATTTTTAAATGGGTTTATAAAAAAGGAAGTATATGTGGAACAACCCCCTGGGTTTGAAGATTTTAAATATCCTAATCACATTTTTAAACTAAAGAAAGCCTTATATGGGTTAAAACAAGCTCCTAGGTCTTGGTATGAAAGATTAAGTAGTTTTCTAATTTCAAATTATTTTCTTGATTCCATCTTGTTTATTAAGAAAGTAAAAGAACATATTCTGTTAGTTCAAGTATATGTTGATGATATTATTTTTGGATCAACTGATAATTCCTTGTGTGAAGGATTTGTTAAGATAATGCAGGGTGAATTTGAAATGTCAATGATGGGAGAATTAACATTCTTTCTTGGACTTCAAATTAAGAAACTTAAAGATGACACCTTTGTGTCTCAAACCAAATACTGTAAAGAGATTCTCAAGAAATTTGAGATGGATACTGCAAAAGCTGCACATACACCAATGAGAACTTCCTGCTATTTGGATAAGGATGAATTAGGTTTGGAAATTAATCAATCAAGGTATAGAGGTATGATAAGCTCTTTATTATATTTAACTGCAAGTAGACCTGATATCATGCAATTTATATGTGTGCGTGCTAGATTTCAAGCATGTCCAAAAGAATCTCATTTAACTGCAGTAAAGAGGATATTAAAATATTTAAAAGGAACTACAAGATTTGGTTTATGGTATCCATCTGAAGCTTCTCCTAGCTTATTAGGTTATTTTGATGCTGATTATGGAGGCTGTAAAGTAGATAAAAAAAGCACTAGTGGTACTTGTCATCTATTAGGATCATCTTTAGTTTCATGGTATTCTAAAACAAGCTTGTGTTGTTTTATCCACAACTGAGGCTGAATATATTGCAGCTAGAAATTGTTGTACTTAAATTTTATGGATGAAACAACAGTTAGAAGATTATAATATTTTTCTAAGTGACATTCCCTTAATGTGGTATAATAAAAGTGCAATAAATCTCACAAAGAATCCTGTTATGCATTCTAGAACCAAACACATTGAGATTAGGCATCATTTTTTAAGAGATCTCATTTCTAAAGGAAATTGTAAAATTGAGTATATAGACACAAAACATCAGTTAGCGGACATATTTACCAAACCTCTTCCAAAGGATAGATTCTATGAACTTAGGAGAAACTTAAGAATATTAGAAATAGTCTAAACTCTGCTTAACTGAAAAATCTTTGCATTTTGTACTGGAATAATCGATTATATAGGGGAATAATCGATTATCCTGTGTCTAATACATGATAAAATTGTCAATATCTCTAGAATGATCGATTATCTTGGGTAATAATCAATTATTGAAGCTTAAATGAGTATTTCATGAAAAATATTTCTGTAATAATCGATTATTTGGGGTAATAATCGATTATTTGTACTAAATTGACCCAAATCAGTTATTTCTCTTTGAAATAATCGATTATCAAGCCAAATAATCGATTATTCATGCACTTTTTGGGCAGGGATGAAGAAATAATCGATTATCACTGGTGATAATCGATTATTTGGCATTGTTAAGGATATTCTAGTAGTTGGTAACGACTCTTTAAGCTTTAATTCTTGTCAAACTAGCCGTTTATGGCTGTTAGGATCATTTTCTATATATAGGAGGACTCAAAATCAAATCAAAACACTTCCAAACTTCTCTTCAAGAGTTCTTGCATAGATTCTACTTCTTATTCTTGTGTTATTGTCCTCCTCAAAGCTTTGCTTCTCTTCAAAACTCCTTATCTTTCATTTTCCTCTTATTTCATTCTAAATGGCTTCATCTTCCCGAAGAAAGATTCCAACAAGGAAAAGATCTGCTCCTACTTCTCATCCTCGCCCTAATTCTCTTGAAGGGTGAATTTCTGATGATGACGGAAGACAAGAATTTCTAAATTTCTAGAAAGAAAGGGGCATTATTACTCCTAAATTTCTTCTTCGAGAGCAATTCATAAATAGGGGATTTCACTTTCCTAATCTTCTTGAGCAACAAGGTGTTCTTCCATTTGTTGAGATGCAAGGTACATACTATCCGGATTTAGTTCGGGTGTTCTATTCTCGCTTTAAATATAGGGATCATGTTGCTACTTCTAGATTCAAGGGTGTAACCATCATCCTTGATGATGATATTTAGGAAAATGTTGCTCATTTTCCTATAAGAGATGATGTTGTAAATGTCCTCGCTGATTTAGAGGATTTTAATCGCATTCTAGCATACTGATCTTTTATTCGCAATTCTGCCATGGAAATTGGCAGAAAACTTTTGGCTGGACCTTTGAAGAAAGAAGAACGCATGTTACTGCATCTTCTTGTATGGATTATGTATCCTTGATAAACCAACCATGCACAATTTTCTTCGGCTAACCTTCGCATTATGCATGCCGTCATAAATAACGAGCCAATTGATTGGCCAAGCCTTGTCACATTGACAATGCTCAAGGCGAAGCGTCACCCAACCTTCAAGATTCCTTACGCTCTTCTCATCTCTAGGATTCTTGAATACAAAGGTATCAATGTTGAAGGGGAACAACGGGCCTGGACACTTAATTCAAATAGAATGCTGGACAACATGCTTACTCAGCTGCAAATGGTGAACGTAAACAGAGTTTATGTTCATAAAGATGATGCTCCTCACATGGCTGACGTGGCTCAAGATTCTGATGATGAGGACATGCCTGCTGTTGATATGCCTGCTGAAAACTTTCATGCTATTGGAACGTCATCTGCTGCTCACTCTACATCCCGTCCTTCCATGGAAGACATGCTGTTTGACATGAATCAGAAAATGTAGGAATTCTTCTCTATATCTCAAGAACGACATCAAGAAATTATCAGACGCATTTCGGATGTAGGCGATCGGGTGTGTAATTTATAAGACAAATTTGATGCGCAGTTTAATAGTGATGAGAGTGAAGAGTTCTAATCTCTTCAAATATTTCTTGTTTGTTTGTACTACATTGCTTTGATGAATAAAATTTTATTTTTGCATTGATTGAGGGGGGAGATTTCATTTTTTATTATAATCAAAATAGGGGGAGAAATTATTTAAATCCTCATATGTTTAATAATTTTAATGATGCCTGGTATGTTTAATAGTTTTGTTAGTTGTGACAGTTAAAACAGGTTATTACAAAGGGCTTTAAAGCAAATTTTGATCATCATCAAAAAGGGAGAGATTGTTAAACATACAAGGATATGAAGCTTGAAGATTTTGATGATGATTCAAGAACAAAGGACTTAAAGACTTGAAGACTTAAAATTATGTGAATTTTACTAGTAATAACTCTATTTTATGTTTTTGAGTTTGTATAATTAGAGTACAAGATAGCCAACACATAGTCCATCATTTGAAAACTCATTTTTATCAAATCCACTCTGTGATAATCGATTATCCTGCACTGAAAAATTGTTTTTCTGAAAACCTTGCTGTGATAATCGATTATCACTCAGGATAATCGATTATCCCAGCTAGATAATCGATTATTTACACAGATAATCGATTATCCTGGTCTTGTTTTACTTCTCTGCGAAAATGGCTCTGTAATAATCGATTATCACTAAAGATAATCAATTATCTATGTCTGTTATGAGTTTTGAAATTCAAATCTGGACCAATTTATGAAAACCCTATTCCCAATTCTTATGCTTTCGAAAATCATTATTTCCCAGACCCTATTCTCTCTACTTAAGGTTCTCTAAGGCTCTCTGCAAAATAACAATCCTTTTTCATATAAAAGTTAAGAGTTGTGATTGCTAGAGGACTTTCTGTAGGGAAGAAAAAGGAGCTTTTGAAAACCTAATGTTAAGAATCACTTAGTGGGTTTCTTGGTGGATTGTGTGTTGTGCCGTCTCTAGGAAAAGTTGTTGTTCATCCTTTGTGGATTCAAAGGAGGTGTTCATCTCTTGTGTGACTCAAGAGAGATGTTTTCTATTCCTTATTTTCAATTTATAATCTGTTGTAACTTGTGATTATAGTGACATCGTTAATCCTCTTTTAGAGTGATTAACAACTGGACGTAGGGTCTTTTGATATGAACTAGTATAAATCATCTGTGTAATCTTCTTTCCCTTATCTCTTTACATGACAAGCATTTTAATCGGTGAAATTTGGGAAAATTTTCACAACCCTAATTTTTTATAAGAACCCAATTCACCCCCCTCTTGGTTTTTGTCCCTAAATGCAAACATTCTGCTGCGTGATTCTAATAGACATAATTTCTAGATGTACATCTTCTATCCGAAGGAGATCCTGCCCAATCAACATCTGTGTAGCAAACAACTCTTGTATGGTTATTAGAACCATATAACAATCATTTTCCAAAAGATCCTTTAATATACTTCAAGATACGAATGACTGCATTCCAATGATCTTCACATGGGGAATTAAGAAATTGGCTTACCACACTGACTGCAAAGGAAATGTCAGGACGAGTAACTATAAGATAATTCAATTTTCAAACCAATCTTCTATACTGCTCAGGATCAGATATAGGCTCCCCCTGATTTGGTAGAAGTTTAGTATTGGGATCCATGGGTGTATCAACAGACTTTGAACTCATCAACCCAGTTTCCTCCAAAATATCCATGACATACTTTCTCTGAGATATAACAATACCATCATTAGACTGTGCCACCTCAATACCCAAAAAATATCTAAGTTTGCTAAGATCTTTGGTCTGAAAATGATGACATAGATGTTGTTTCAACTGAGAGATGTCATGGTTGTCACTACTTGTAAGAACGATGTCATCAACATATATTATCAAGTAAATACATCCAACACTCGAGTGTTGATAAAAGACAGAATGATCTGCTTCACATCGAGTCATACCAAATTGTTGAACAACCTTGCTAAACTTTCCAAACCAAGTCCCTAGGAGACTGTTTTAGACCATATAGAGATTTGCAAAGATGACATACCATCCCAGAAGAGTCCCCTTGAGCAACAAACCCAGGAGGTTGCTCCATATAGATTTCTTCTTGCAAATCACCATTGAGGAAAGCATTTTTAACATCCAGTTGATAAAGATGCCATTGTTGAAGAGTGACCATGGCAATAAATAAACGTGTTGAACATACAAGGATATGAAATTTGTAGATTTTGATGATGATTCAAGAACAAAGGACTTAGAGATTTGAAGACTTGTAATCTTATGTAATAACTCTATTTTATGTTTTTGAGTCTGTAATATTAGAGTCCAAGATAGTCAATACATAGACCATCCTTTAAAAGCTCTAAAAACTCATTTTTATCAAAATTACATTGTGATAATCGATTATCACCCTGGATAATCAATTATTATAGCAAGAAAATCATTTTTAGGAAAACCTCTATGTGATAATCGATTATCACTCAGGATAATCGATTACCACAGGCAAATAATCGATTATTTGGCCAGATAATCGATTATCCTTGTCCAATTTTGTTCCCCTACGAAAATGGCTTTGGAATAATCGATTATCACTCAAGATAATCGATTATTTGCGTTTGTTATGTGTTTTGAAATTCAAATTTGGACCAAGTTTCGAAAACCCTATTCCAAATTCTTCTGTTTTCGAAAATCCCGAATTCCTAGACCCTATTCTCTCTACTTAAGGTTCTCTAAGGCTCTCTGCAAAGTAACAAACCTTTTTCATACAAAAGTTAAGAGTTGTGACTGCTAGAGAACTTTTTGTAGGGAAGAAAAAGGGGCTTTTGAAAACCTAGTGTGGGCTAGAAGCGATAAGAATCACTGAGTGGGTTTCTTGGTGGATTGTGTGTTCTGCGGTCTCTAGGAAAAGTTGTTCTTCATCCTTTGTGGATTCAAAGGAGGTGTTCATCTCTTGTGTGACTTAAGAGAGGTGTTTTCTATTCCTTATCTTTTCAATTTGTAATATGTTTGTAAACTATGATTATAGTGACAACGTTAATCCTCTTTTTGAGTGATTAGTAACTGGACGTAGGGTCTTTTGATCTGAACCAGTATAAATCAATTGTGTAATCCTCTTTCCCTTATCTATTTACTTTAACGCATTTTAATCGGTGAAATTTGGGAAAAATTTTAAAACCCTAATTTTTGTTTAAGAAACCAATTCACCCCCCCTCTTGGTTTTTGTTCGTAAACGCAAACGTTCCGTTGCGCGATTCTAACAAGTGGTATCAGAGCTTGCTTTGATAGTCATTCAATTTTCGAAAATGGCCGGACAAAATCAAACATTTGCCGAGGGTTCTTCTATCAATAGACCCCCACTTTTTGCGGGGAAAAATTATCCTTTTTGGAAAGTTAGAATGCAAATATTTTTGGAGTCTGTTGATAGAGGTGTTTGGGATGCAATTTTAAACGGTCCTTTTATTCCTAAAATTACTGAAAATGGAGAAGAGGTACCAAAACCATTTTCTAGATGGTCGATTGAAGAAAATAGAAAAACCTAATATGATGTTAGGGCTAGAAATATAATTTCATCTGCCTTAACCCTTGATGAGTGTCGCCGCCGTCCCTTTCTGACGTCTGAGGACGTCTCGAACGTTTATGCGAGCGGTCGCGAAAAGATGGTTTAGACTCGCGTATTTGTTTTAAAATGTGTTCATTGCTTCCGAGGTGTTTGACAATTGAATTATCCTCTAATAAAAGCAAGGTTTTCGAAAAGGGGTTCTTATGGAGTCGCCACCAATATTTTGACCAGAAACATTGGAAAAGGAAAAACAAAGGCGTTGATTTTATATAAAAAAAAAACAACTTGGCCGTTATAACCAGAGTTGGGTAAGGGAGTTAGTTACGTGTGGGGAAGGTGTTAGCACCCCACAACGCCCCTTTCGGGTTCCCTATGACGGATTAATTCATTAAGTGAAGATTATGAGAAATTACGCGATTACCCTATTTTATTGCATAATATTGAAATGACTCTCTACATAATTTTATATAAATAAAGCTAAATAAAGCAATAAACGAGATATTAAAATGGCTATCTACATGATTTTATTCTACATGACATAATAAATAAAATAAAACAATAAAGAAAGCAATAAAAGAGAAGGGAATTGAAAAGAACCTCCGTAGCAAGCTTTATATTGAGAATCTCGAACTATGAGGCTGCGTTTTGGCAACCCCTCTCTCTATACAGACTCTCCTCACGAATACAAGATCGACTCCACTAAAAATTTAAAGAAGAATCAAATGCCGGAATATAATTCCTTAACCGATTATTACCTATTTAAGGCAATCGGAAAGATCATTCGAGAGAGGGAGAGAAGTAGACAAGTGCTCTAAGTGTTTCAGAGCTCTTCTGGAGTGTCTGTGTTTTGAAAAAGTGGCAAATGAGCCTCCTATTTATAGTTTTCGCAGCTGGCGCACTTTGGGACCACCGTCTGGGTTGGGACGGCCGTCTGGACTGGGATGGCCGTCCCAAATGTCATTTTTACACAGGGCGAGACCACCTGGGGACTGGGACGGCCGTCCCATTTAAATCTGGCAGGTTGGGACGGCCTGTTGTGTTTGGGACGGCCTGTTGTATTTGGGACCACCTGTTGTGTTTGGGACCACCTGTTGTGTTTGGGACGGCCTGTTGTATTTGGGACCACCTGTTGTGTTTGGGACCACCTGTTGTGTTTGGGACCACCTGTTGTGTTTGGGACCACCTGTTGTGTTTGGGACGGCCTGTTGTGTTTGGGACGGCCTGTTGTATTTGGGACCCCCTGTTGTGTTTGGGACCACCTATTGCGTTTGGGACCACCTGTTGTGTTTGGGACCACCTGTTGTGTTTGGGACCACCTGTTGTGTTTGGGACCCCCGGGAAGCTTTCCTTTCCTTTTTCGGACATAGATTGACGCCGATGTGTGTCCGTTGAAGCTTTATCTTCATATAGGAAGTCTTCTTGGCCTTCATTAAGATGCCGAGCGAGCTTTGTCTTTGTGTAGGAAGTCTCCTTTGGCTTTTATTGTGTAAATGAATGAACTCCGTCTTTTGTTGTGGGAGGTCCTTCTCGTTTTGGGAAGCCGGATGAACTCCATCTTCGGGTGAAGTTCCTCTAGCTTTTATTTTGAGAGGCCGGGCAAAATTAGGGGTCTACAGCTGCCCCCCCTTCACCTGCCTAACTAATTCGTTGGTTTTAATATGCCGACAAAATTAGTTGGTAGGGGAAGGAGTTAACCCTTTTGCCCGGTTATCCTTCGGATGCTGCTCCTTGTTGATCCTCCGGATGATAAATATTTTGATAGGTACTAACCCCTATCTGGTTTGAGCCTCCTTTTATAAGGCTCTGGTGAGTACTTACCCTCACCCGGTACGAGTCTGCATTTTGCTGGACTTTAGTGAGTACCTACCCCCACTTGGTATGAACCTTGTTCTTGCAAGGTTTTGATGGGTACCTACCCCCACCCGGTCTGAACCCCGTTCTGCAAGGCTCTGATGGGTACCTACCCCCACCTGGTCCGAATCTCGTTCTGCGAGATTCTGATGGGTACCTACCCCCACCTGGTCCGAACCCCGTTCTGCAAGGCTCTGATGGGTACCTACCCCCACCCGGTCCGAATCCCGTTCTGCAAGATTCTGATGGGTACCTACCCCCACCCGGTCCGAACCCCGTTCTGCAAGGCTCTGATGGGTACCTACCCCCACCCGGTCCGAACCCCGTTCTGCAAGGCTCTGATGGGTACCTACCCCCACCCGGTCCGAACCCCGTTCTGCAAGGCTCTGATGGGTACCTACCCCCACCCGGTCCGAATCCCGTTCTGCAAGATTCTGATGGGTACCTACCCCCACCCGGTCCGAACCCCGTTCTGCAAGGCTCTGATGGGTACCTACCCCCACCCGGTCCGAACCCCGTTCTGCAAGGCTCTGATGGGTACCTACCCCCACCTGGTCCGAATCCCGTTCTGCAAGATTCTGATGGGTACCTACCCCCACCTGGTCCGAACCCCGTTCTGCAAGGTTCTCAGGATGCACTTTTTGGTAGTTAATCCGGTGATTATCCGTTTTTGGAGATGTGTTGGCGGTTTATTGTTTCTGTTCATGCGCCCATTCCGTGGGGAATATTTGTTTTGACTTTTCTGTTAGTCGTCCGGTTTTACCGGGGATTCTTTGTTGATTGCCTTTTTTTAGGCAGGAATCCACTGGGGATTTTGTTGATCTTTGTCGATTTTGCCTCCTGATTAGGCGGATGCTCCACTTGAGGATATTTGTTCTTGATAATACCTCTGAGTAGGCGAATGCTTTTTGACAGTTTTGTGCTTGTATTGCCTCTTGCATAGGTTGATTTCCCGTTTCTTGGGGATATCGGCTCTTTGCTTGTTTCTGAGTAAGCATAGGCATTCTTGGGAGTGAAGGTTTTGCCTTTCACTGGGGATATTCATATTGGGTGCTTAACTCCCTGTGGATTTGTAATTTGTAATTTGCCTTTGCGGATAGGCTTACTGGGGAAAAATTTTTCTTTTTGGTGATCCACCGGGGGTTGATTTGATTTTGTGCTTTCTTTGATGGATTCTTGCGTGATCTTTCTTTGATGGACTCCTCGAGGCGGCGACTCTCTAATGAGTGTGCTTGATGACTCATGCGGTGATGTCTTCGAGTCGTGGAGTAATTTTTGTTTTGCCTTTGGAGTAGGCAAGGATCCGCTTGGGGATTATCAAGCCTTTCCGTTGGCTTTTTCGTTTTTGATGTACCTTCTTTTATTGGTGTAGAAGGTTGATGGTTGGAGCTAGTTTTCTTGGAGCTCCTTATTTTGCTGAAGATGATTTTGATTTTCGCCTTTCGCGGTTTTGATTTTTATTTAGAGGCTGGATTTTAGCGCCTTTTATTTCCAATCACAAACATGGAGACTATCCTCCTTATATGCATGTTTATTTATTCTTGTTTGAAGAAAATTATTTTTTCTTGATTTTGACAAAGTCGTATTATGCAACTGCCTTGTGTGTGGATGCCCTAAATGCAGTCTAATGTTTGTTTATTTTTTTATGCATTTAGAAAGTAACTGGCCTTCTTCCGTTGGCTTCTTATGAATAAGCTGATGGGCTTCTTCTTTATGACTATGATGATGGGCTCATCTTTTACTCATCTTTTGGTTTTAGCCCTATCTTTTGCCTAGACCGCCCTTTACGGGTTTTCGATCTAGCGGGCTGCCTTAATTTTTGCCTAGAATACCTTAGGGGGCTTTTGCCTTATCTTTTTGCCTAGATCGTCTTTTTGGGGTTTGCGATCTAGCAGGCTACCCTAGTTTTTACCTAAGAATATACTAGCAGGCATTTATTATTTTCTTATTATTTTTATATGCTTCTTTTTTTTTGGATGCATGTTTGATCTTTGATTAAAAAGTCTTTGCGCATATTTATGATTTATCAATAAAGAGGCATTTCCATAATATTTGGTCAAGAGAAAGGAAATGAAAGGGAATTTTATTGATAAATGAACAAAAGTTTATTTCTTTTACAGAAGGATTACAAAAGGAATTTAGAAGAATGGGTAGTCAAGGTTGGCTGTACTGTATAGGCTTGAACAATCATGTCTATGATACCTGCCCCCAGCTCTCCTAATTGCTTCAGCTTGAGATGCCCGAGCTCGGAGTGAAGACTATGCGATCGCTTGCTTCCGGAAGAATGTTATTTTAGCCGCCTTTTCGGTTTTCGACTAAAGTAACCATTGCTCTTAGTTTCTCTCTTTTTTTTTTTTTTTTTTTACCTCTTCTTTTTGCCTAAGACGTATCCTAGCGAGGGATATGGACCCTATCTTTTGCCCAGTGGATGCCCTTTGCGGGTTTTCATTCCTCGACGGGTCATGAGCAATGTCTTCAAGTATAATATTTCTTTACCGCGTCGAATTGATTGGGTGTCGAAGCTCCTCTCCATCCATATTAGTAAGAATAAGTGCCCCTCCCGAGAAAGCTCGTTTGACCACAAAGGGTCCTTCATAATTTGCCGCCCATTTTCCAATTTTATCCTTCCGGGTTGGAAGCAGTTTCTTTACCACTAAATCCCCTTCTTGATAAGTATGAGGGCGGACCTTTTTATCATAAGCCTTTTTTATCTTCTTTTGATAGGCTTGTCCGTGGCATATGGCATTCAGCCGTTTTTCATCGATAAGGTTTAATTGATCGTATCGACTTTGAACCCATTCGGCTTCGTTAATTTTGCTTCCATAATAATTCGCAGGGAAGGTATTTCGACCTCTATTGGCAATACGGCCTCCACTCCATATACGAGGGAGAATGGAGTGGCTCCCGCTGAGGTTCGTACGTACGTTCGATATCCATGAAGAGCAAAAGGTAACTTTTCATGCCAATCCTTATAGGTTTTAACCATCTTTTGAACAATCTTCTTGATGTTTTTATTGGCCGCTTCCACTCGCGCCATTCATTTTAGGCCTATAAGGAGAAGAATTATGATGTTGAATTTTGAAGTCATAACATAGCTCTTCCATCATTTTATTGTTCGGATTGGTCCCGTTATCGCAATGAGACGATGTGGAATGCCGTATCGACATATGATATTTTTCTTAATAAAGGTGACCACTACTTTTCTAGTCACATGTGCATAAGATGCAGCTTCTACCCACTTAGTGAAATAATCAATGGCCACCAAAATGAATCTAGTGACCATTGGACGCCTTAGGCTCAATAGGTCCGATGACATCTATGCCCCACATAGCGAATGGCCAAGGGATCGCCATAACATTGAGAGGTATCGGTGGAACATGTACATTATCTCGCGTGTATTTGACACTTGTGACATTTTCTAGCATACCGATAACAATCTTTTTCCATTGTGGACCAAAAGTATCCCGCTCCGAGGATTTTCCTAGCCATGATATGCCCCGGTGCATGAGTCCCAAAGGTTCCTTCATGTATTTCTTTGATCAATATCTCGGGCTTCTTCGGATTGACGCATCTTAACAAAGTAGAATCACAATTCTTTTTATAGAGGGTTTCTCCTATCAACATAAATCCTATAGCCCTTTTCCGAATGGTCCTTTTATCATTGTCACCGATTCCCTCCGGGTATTCACCCTTTGTCAAGTATCGCCTTATGTCCCGATACCAAGGGGCTTTATCTTTTTCATTATCCACCATCATACAAAAGGCTTGTTTGTCGTGCCTTTTGACTTGATGATGGGCATCTCATGTTCTTGCCCTAGTGCGAACATGGATGATAATGTTGCCAGCCGCATCCGCAACTCGGTTATCCTCCCGAGGGATATACTCGAAACTAATGTTTTCCATTTGTGAAGTCATCTTACTGGATATGCTCTAGATAAGGGATTAATTTGGAGTTTCTAGTTTCCCATTCACCCTTGAGCCGGTAAATAACAAGGGATGAGTCACCGAATACTTTGAGTTTGGTTACCCCGTGATCCAAGGCCGCTTGAATACCTAGAGCACAGTGCTTCATATTCTCGCCATATTGTTTGTACAATCAAAGGTTAATCTAGTCGTTATCTGGATATGCTTCTTTTCAGTGCGATATTAAAATAGCTCCGATCCCATGTCCCAAGTAAGTTTGAAGCTCCATCGAAAAACATGATCCACTTATCATTTTTACGCTCTTCATGTTGGATATGCATTATATGCTCATCCGGAAAATCATCTTGGAGAGATTGATATTCGTCTCGTTGGCCCATGTGCCAGGTAGTCTCGCAAAGGACTCGCCTTTGATAGCTTTCTCGAGTGACATGAATAATATCAAATTCCGAGAGGAGTACTTGCCATCTAGCTATCCTCCCGGTCAAGATGGGTTTTTCAAACAAGTATTTGATTGGGTCCATTTTGGAAATTAACCAAGTTGTATGTCCGACCATATATTGTCGAAGGCGTTGAGTTGCCCACACCAATGCACAACATGTTTTTTCGAGTGGTGTATAACGGGTCTCATAGTTTAGAAATTTTTTACTCGAGGTAATATATGGCTTGTTCTTTCTTACCAGCATCATCTTGTTGACCGAGCACACATCCCATGGATTCGTCGAGTACCGATAGGTAAAGAATTAGGGGTTTCCCTTCCACAGGTGGTATCAAGCATCGGAGGATTAGTTAGGCATATTTTGATCTTTTCGAAGGCTTGTTGGCATTCATCGTTCCAAACCGTCGATTGGTTTTTTCGCAATAACTTGAAGATGGGCGTACATTTATCCGTTAATTGTGCAATGAACCGTGCGATGTAGTTTATTCGGCCTAAGAACCCTCTCGACTTCTTTTTCTGTTCTTGGTGGGGGCATTTCTATGATTGCCTTTGTCTTATCAGTGGTCCACCTCGATTCCTTTTTTACCGACGATAAACCCAAGGAGTTTTCCCGATCGTACTCCGAACGTGCATTTAGCCGATTAAGCTTAATCTGGTATTTTCGAAGCCGATTGAATAGTTTCTTTAAGTGTAGGAGGTGATCTCGTCTCATTTTTGGACTTGACAATCATATCATCCACGTATACTTCGATTTCTTTGTGGATCATATCGTGAAATAGTGTAACCATAGCCCTTTGATAGGTTGCCCTCGCATTCTTAAGTCCAAAAGGCATTACTCTATAACAAAATGTCCCCCATGGCGTAATGAAGGAAGTTTTTTCTCTGTCTTCGACAACCAATTTGATTTGATTATACCCCGCATATCCATCCATGAAAGAATAAAGAGTATTTGTAGCAAGCGTGATCTACGAGCATATCGATATGTGGTAAGGGAAAATCATCTTTTGGACTTGCACGGCTTAAGTCCCTGTAATCTACGCATACTCGATTTTTCCATTTTTCTTTACAACCGGCACGATGTTTGCCAGCCATTCAGGGTATTTTGAAACGATCGTGAAATTGGCATCCAACTGTTTTTCTACTTCTTCTTTAATTTTTAAGGACCATTCTCGGTTTTACTCTTCCGAGTTTCGTTTAACGGCCGAAATCCCTCTTTTAATGGTAATCGATGCTCCACTATACTTTTATCGATTCCAGTGCATATCATGGTAGGACCACGCAAACACGTCCATATATTCTCTTAGCAATTGTATTAGTTTTTCTTCGACATCATCGTCAATTTGGGTTCCAATATTTACTTCTTTCTTATTATCTTCTTGTCCCAAATTGATGACCTCAGCTTTTTCCCCGATGGGGCCGTATTGATTGCACTTCTTTTTCTAACAGCTCTTTGCATGTCCGGGAAATGGTCCCCTCTTCACTGTCCGACTCAATCCATTCGTCTTCGGCTTTTAGATCTTCCAGGGAGTTTTCAATCACGTACATGACCGTATGGGTTATGCTTTGTTTTAGATTCCTTTATTAGATGTATGAGAGAGAAAAGAATGAAAGAGAATATGGATAAAAAAATGCCTTATTGTATTGATAGAAGAAAATATTTACAAAGCCTAATTTAACCAAAAATCTCGTGATCATGGGCAGGGATCACGAGAAATACATCTGAAGTTTTTTCGATATATATTTTTTTCTATATTTTTTTATTGCAAAAGATGGTAAAAATGATGAGCCCTAATCTGCCGGTCTCCCTTATCCCGTCTTTTATTCGGGCTTTGATAGGGGCTGGTCGTCCACCTTCGGAGTAGATGCGTCAAAGGTAATCCATCCCGCATCTATTAAATCTTGGACCTTATGCTTTAAAGCTATGCAGCTATCTACGTAATGTCCCGGAGCGTCCGAATGATAATTGCATTTTTCATTTGGCTTATACCATTCTGGATAGGGTGGCTCCATCTTCTTGGGAGGGATTCGCACAAGGAGTTTAGCATCCAACAATTTTATCAACAGTACTTCCGTAGGAGGTAGGTATTGGTGCAAATTTCCTTTCTTGTCTGCGTGGCTTGGTTTGTTGCGCGGAGGCGTAAGGAATGGCAATATTAATTGCATTCACGTCTCCTTCCTTCTTCTTTCCAAAATTCTTTTTAAAAGTTTGAGTAGAGGAATTGGAGGAAGTTTGTTGTACAATTCTTCCACTCTTCAAACCTTGTTCTACTCTTTCTCCTATAATGACTACATCCGCAAAGAGTGTTGATGTATTCCCTATCATTTTGTCGTAATAGGGACCAGCCGTAGAATTGATGAACATGGATGTAGTTTCCTTGTCTGATAGAGGAGGTTCCACTTGTGCCGCCAATTCCCTCCATCTTTGGGCATATGCTTTGAAGGATTCGTCGTTTTTCTTGCTTAATAATTGTAGATCTCGCTCTTTCAGGGGTCGATCAATGTTGTATTTATAACGACGAAGAAATGCATCTCGCCATATGTCTCCAGTGTTTGGATTTGCCCTCCTTCTAGTTGCATATACCAGCTTAAGGCCGATTCAACTGTGCTCTCCCGAAAGCAATGGATCAGAGTTTTTCATTATCAAGATGTGCAGCCATCTTACGACAAGACATTGTAAGATGGCTTCTTGGGCGTGTCGTTCCCATGTATTTCTGGGAAGTCCGGAGTTTTGAACTTGTTAGGGAATTGGATATTTTTGACGAGGCACATATCGACCGCCTCTTTTATATCAAAGTTATGACCTTCCATGGCTCTCAGCCTCTCTTCAAGAGCAGTGATTTGTTGTTTTGATATTTCAGGAGCATGAATATGTACTGTTCTTGTGTCGATTGATCGTGCTCATTTTGAGGTTCCTCTTCTTCTTCCCGGTGAGAGGCTTGTCCATTCCGAGGACCCTCTCGATGAAGATTCCGTTGATGCATCATTTCTAACATTTGAGCCATTTGTTCTTTCAAGTGTAGTAAGCTCGACGGTGAGCTTTCGGTTTTGTTCTTCTAGTTGTTCCATCTTCTTAGCCTTTTGAGCACGAGTGAGGACTGGCGAAGACCAACCACCTTCTAAATGATTTTAATGATTCTTATTATAACTTTTTATTTTAGATGATTAGCGTGGAATAAATATGCCCTAGGATGAATGTGTTTATGTATGAGAGATTTTATTATGATGATGTTTATGCATACTTTTCTTAATGCATTGGCTTTCTCTCTTGGTTTTACCACTTATTGGATGATATGGTATGAATGATACGACTTTGCCAAGAATTTTGTAAAAAGGTATTTTTATGACATTAATGCTTTTATATTTTTTATGACCCTTTATCTCTTCTGTCTGGCCAACGTGACTACTTAGCTTACAAAGAACCCGAAACCAGGCTAGCTTAATTAAAGACTGTCCGAGATAAAGGTTTTTATCTTTTCACTTTTTATGATTTTTAGGGTTTTTTCATTTTTTTGTCTGTTGTATGATCACCCTATGCTAATGCATCAATACAAATGCAGCAAACGTAAGCACACACAATTCATACATCCACGAGCAGAGCCACGCTTATTTAATCACGAGGTAGGGTTTTCCCGCAGTAAACGTGCTTGGTTTAGGTGGTTCTAACCGTTCTCACCAGGCCAAAGGTCCTCAAGGTGCCCCCATTATAGGGACCTCTCAATCTCTCAATCCTCGGTCATGCACGGAACTCCGTGGCGACACCCTTAGACCGAAAGAAGAGAGTTATCACCTTGAGTTGGTGGTTTTCCGACAACCGTAGTAGCCCCGTGTGCCAACTAACCGATCGTATCCGCCACCCACTCCCTATAGATATTCACTCTTGCCCCCGGCATAGAGGGACCGTTGTGTGCAAGGGTTTTTTGTGTGCAATTTATATTTCAAACAATTGCGTAAATAATCATACAACAGCTTATTTAAAGCCATACAATAAAAACATTCGTAAGGGTAAAGGCGTAATTTCAAATCTTTACTTAGTTTGAATTTATCTCGTCACTAAATGGGATCAACTCTCTAGCTTCCCCAACGGAGTCGCCATCTGTCGCCGCCGTCCCTTTCCGACGTCCGAGGACGTCTCGAACGTTTATGCGAGCGGTCGCGAAAAGATGGTTTAGACTCGCGTATTTGTTTTAAAATGTGTTCATTGCTTCCGAGGTGTTTGACAATTGAATTATCCTCTAATAAAAGCAAGGTTTTCGAAAAGGGGTTCTTATGGAGTCGCCACCAATATTTTGACCGTAAACATTGGAAAAGGAAAAACAAAGGCGTTGATTTTATATAAAAAACAACTTGGCCATTATAACCAGAGTTGGGTAAGGGAGTTAGTTACGTGTGGGGAAGGTGTTAGCACCCCACAACGCCCCTTTCGGTTCCCTATGACGGATTAATTCATTAAGTGAAGATTATGAGAAATTACGCGATTACCCTATTTTATTGCATAATATTGAAATGACTATCTACATAATTTTATATAAATAAAGCTAAATAAAGCAATAAAAGAGATATTAAAATGGCTATCTACATGATTTTATTCTACATGACATAATAAATAAAATAAAACAATAAATAAAGCAATAAAAGAGAAGGGAATTGAAAAGAACCTCCGTAGCAAGCTTTATATTGAGAATCTCGAACTATGAGGCTGCGTTTTGGCAACCCCTCTCTCTATACAGACTCTCCTCGCGCACTTTGGGACCACCGTCTAGGTTGGGACGGCCGTCTGGACTGGGATGGCCGTCCCAAATGTCATTTTTACACAGGGCGAGACCACCTGGGGACTAGGACGGCCGTCCCATTTAAATCTGGCAGGTTGGGACGACCTGTTGTGTTTGGGACGGCCTGTTGTATTTGGGACCACCTGTTGTGTTTGGGACCACCTGTTGTGTTTGGGACGGCC
The DNA here is from genome assembly GCA_963425845.1 of Sphenostylis stenocarpa. Taxonomy (NCBI): domain Eukaryota; kingdom Viridiplantae; phylum Streptophyta; class Magnoliopsida; order Fabales; family Fabaceae; genus Sphenostylis; species Sphenostylis stenocarpa. The sequence goes on along the minus strand of OY731401.1, from coordinate 24,642,745 downwards.
TGTTGTGTTTGGGACGGCCTGTTGTATTTGGGACCACCTGTTGTGTTTGGGACCACCTGTTGTGTTTGGGACCACCTGTTGTGTTTGGGACCACCTGTTGTGTTTGCGACGGCCTGTTGTGTTTGGGACGGTCTGTTGTGTTTGGGACGACCTGTTGTATTTGGGACCACCTGTTGTGTTTGGGACCACCTGTTGCGTTTGGGACCACCTGTTGTGTTTGGGACCACCTGTTGTGTTTGGGACGGCCTGTTGTGTTTGGGACCCCCGGGAAGCTTTCCTTTCCTTTTTCGGACATAGATTGACGCCGATGTGTGTCCGTTGAAGCTTTATCTTCATATAGGAAGTCTTCTTGGCCTTCATTAAGATGCCGAGCGAGCTTTGTCTTTGTGTAGGAAGTCTCCTTTGGCTTTTATTGTGTAAATGAATGAACTCCGTCTTTTGTTGTGGGAGGTCCTTCTCGTTTTGGGAAGCCGGATGAACTCCATCTTCGGGTGAAGTTCCTCTAGCTTTTATTTTGAGAGGCCGGGCAAAATTAGGGGTCTACAATGAGTTTTACAGAATATCCGTTTGCAAGAGTGCTCAAGAAATGTGGGAAATGCTAAGAGTAACCCACAAAGGTACCGATGACGTTAAAAGAGCAAGAAAGAACTTATTGATTCAAGAGTATGAGATGTTTTGAATGCAACAAGGAGAAACAATTTTTGACGTTCAAAAGCGTTTCACACATATTGTGAACCATCTCACCGGGTTAGGTAAGCTTTTTGATACTTATGAGTTAAATGTAAAAATTCTCAAATCTTAGGATAGGAAATGGCAACCAAAGGTGGCGACCATCACGGAGTCACAAAATCTTGCTACCATGTCTATGACGACACTTTTTGGAAAGCTAAGAGAACATGAACTTGAACTCGGAAGGCTAAACGATGAAGAAGGCCAACACCAAAAGAGAAACCTTGCCTTTAAAACTGAAATTTCTAAGAGTAAGAACAAGAAGGAGGAAGAAGTCTCGGAAAATGAAGATGATGAAAATTTGAGTCTCATTGTAGACCCCTAATTTTGCCCGGCCTCTCAATAAAAGACCAGAAGACTTTCTATCTGAAGATGAAGCTTCGGTGGACGTCTATCACCATCAATTGGCTTCCGTCTGAAGAAAGGAAAGCTTCCTGGGAGTCTCAGAACACAAATTTTGGCCAAAACACTCGAGCCAGCCGTCCCAGAAGCCAGGACAGTCGTCCCAGACAGGCTAGACGACCGTCCCACATGCCAAACGACCGTCTCACTCAATTTTGACACTTGGGACGGTCATCCCAGATCCCAGACGGCCGTCCCAACCTCTGCAGATGGCGGTCCCTGTTTTTTGCACCCCAGACAGCCGTCCCGAGCTGTCAGGCTGAAAAAACTATAAATAGGAGCTCATTTGAGCATTTTTAGACACACCTCACTCTTCTCTTCTCTCCCCCTTTCGAATGAACTCTCCGATTGCCTATAAGGTAACAATCGGTTAAGGAAGTTTCTTCCAGCATTCAATTCTTCTTAGAATTTTAGTAGAGTCAGTCCTGTATTCGGGGAGGAGAGTCCTTGTAGTGCGGGGGATTGCCAAAACGCATCTTCACAATTGAAGAGTTATAATAAAAAGCTTGCTACAGAGGTTCTTTTCAATTCTCTTCTCTTTTATTGCTTTATTTACTGATTTATGTATGCAATAGAAAATAAAATCATGTAGATAGCCATTTTTAAACATTGTATAATCAAATAGGGTAATAGCGTAATTTCTCTTAATCTTTACTTTATGAATTAATCTGTCATAGGGAACCCGAAAGGGGCATCGTGGGGGTGCTAACACCTTCCCCACGCGTACCTAACTCCCTTACCTAACTCTGGTTATAATGGCCAAGTTTGGTTTTTCTTAAAATCAACGCTTTTTTATCCTTTTCCAATGTTTATGGTCAAAACATTGGTGGCGACTCCATAAGAACCCTTTTGCGAAAACCTTGCTTTTATTAGAGGATAGTTCAGTTCTTGAGCACCTCGGAAGTAATGAACATATTTTTTTAACAAACGCGAGTCTAAACCATCTTTTCGCGACCGCTCGCATAAACGTTCGAGATGTCCCTAGACGTCGGAACGGACGGCGGCGACAGATGGCGACTCCACTGGGGAAGCTAGAGAGTTGATCCCATTTAGTGACGGATAAACTCAAACTAAGTGAAGATTTGAAATTACGCCTTTACCCTCCGTTGTATGTTTTATTGTATGGCTTTAATAACATGCTGACCAGGATCGACCCGTTGATGGATTCGGGTTGTAAGCTGGAGGCCAGTTCTTCCCGGCCACCGCACCCCCATTTTTCTGCCAGGGGAGTGATAAGAGGAGCCATGAGGACAACTCCTACTGGCCTTCTCCCAAAGTCCTTAAGGGCCCTCAGGAAGAAGTAGCCAGGGTTGCAACGACACCTCTGACTCATGCAGTAGAGAGCAAAAAGATCAGGGAGGGTTCCCTTACCCTGACTCTCCTTCCTCCCATAGATAGTCCCCGCCAGGAGCTTGTGGTAAATGCGGAGGGCCGGGGGGAGTGCTGACCCCTTCGTCAGTGTGGGCAGCGTGGGCGCCCTGGTGAGCTCCTCCCACATTTTGTCGGCGGTGAGGTTGGTGGGGCGCGAGCAGATGGCCTCCCGATACTCCCGGGTTAGCACGTCTTCGGGCCGGACGAACCCAATACTCACATTGAATTCGTCGAGGGTGGTGTCCGGTACGTCCCACCCATAAAGTACGTCACCATTTTCGTAGGTGACAGGCCCGGGACCATGGCAGGGGTCTCGGCGTAGGAGATGGAGGCCAAGAACTCCAGTACCGCTTGAGGGTACACATGGGTGGGTGGAGCCTGCAGTAGGAAACCCCATCCAATGCTATCGATGTGGGCCTGGACATCGTCCTCCCACCCGAACTCATCGAGGATGCCGAAGTCCAACTTGAGCATGGGGTGCCATGTGTACCCCCGGATATGCTCAAGCCGAGCCTGATGCGGTGGAGAGAGCTGAGTAGGGTCCTGGGGGACCGGCGCTGAGGAACTGCTAGGGCCAGCAGCACCTCTCCTCTTCCTTGATTGACTTCCATGGAACATCTTGACTAGAAAGTGCTTGAGAGTGCGAGATATGAGAGTTGGAGTGCAGGGGAGTTGTGAGAACCTCCAGGACGCCCCCCTATATATAGGGAAAAAACCGGATTCGGGACCACCGTCTGGGAAGTCAAGACGGCGGTCTCGAATTTGTGCAGGTTGAGACGGCCGTCTGGGATCTCAAGACGGCGGTCTCGACTTTGGGCTTAAGCGAGACGACCGTCTCGCCAAGCGGGACGACGGTCTCATTTTCGTCTAAGTCGAGACGGCGGTCTCGTTGGTCGAGACGACAGTCTCGTTGGTCGAGACGACGATCTCGAGTTGCTGAAGACCGAGACGGCGATCTGGAAAGTCCAGACGACCGTCTCGAATTTTGGTTTTTTTTTTGTAAAGAAAATAGGACCTGGTTCAAAAACATTTTATGCATGCAATGTTTTCATGTTTGATGTCCTATAATGCCTATTTCAGTTAATTTTTCAGAAGGATTTCATTGACGTGTCTTGTAGCGCCGAAAGCCCTCTAATCTGTGTTCTTGTATTCGGCTGTACCATGCCAGACTTTTTCTGACCAAAGGATAACTTGTTTTTTCTTTGTTTTTTTTCTCTTCTTTTTTCTCTTGTAGAGCAGTCTTTGCCATGTAGTGTCCCTTTTTCTCCACTCTAGGGGTTTCAATCCTCTTGTTGACTATACGCCTCCATATTCCCAAATTAATTATTAGAATATTGTTGTGAGGGTCAAGAGAAAAGAAGTAAAGAGGTAAATTCAATGGCTTGTGTTTTAGAAGGTTGATTTTTATTTAGAAAGAGGTTTTTGTAAGAATGATTAGCTAGGGTTAGGCTTAGGTGTTTAAGCTTTTTGTCTAAGCAAACGTTTCCCTTTTTTTTTGTACTTGCGCTTTAGTTTTATTTCCATTGCTTTTTATTGCTAGTTGATTTCCCTAGATCGCCCTTCGGGTTTTCGAACTAGGATATTGTGTTTTGGCCCTATCTTTTGTCTAGGTTCCTTCTTTTTGTATTTTTGGGGAATCCTAGCGGACCTTATTTTGTAACCCTGACTTTTGCCTAGGCTACCCTTTATTTTTGTTCGGGTGTCCTACCGGGTTGACCCTATCTTTTGCATAGCCCCCATAGTGGGTTTCCTACCGGGTATTTCGCCCTTTTTCTTTTTGGCCTTTTGGCTTCTATGGGCTCTTCTTTTTTGTGTATTTATTTTTTGTTCACAATATTGGCGAAGCATGACTTTCTTTATGGCGAGGTAAATCCTTATTTGGTGCTTCTAATCAACTAACTTGATTGTAATGGCAACGGCGAATTTTGGTTATTTGGACGCGCTTTTTATTCTTCTTTTTTTGTTTATTTTTTTGTTTACTTAGACAAGGTTATTGTAAGGTCTAGTCAGAAATAGCAAGAAGAGAAGCAAATTGTAAGAAGCATTCTTTATTAATTAATAAGGGAATATGTGCCCTAAAATGCCCGGGGGTCGGGCTAGCCCCGGGGGATAATATCTAACAATCATGGGGTTTACATCCCTTAAATGAAGAGAAAGATCTCCTAATGACTAGGGTAGCTCTTGACGCTTGAACCCCTCCACTTCGGAAAATTTGCTTGAGTGTGCGGAGGGGAGACTTCCCTTTTCTTCTTTCCGCTCGGCCCTTACTAGGGTCATATCCTAGGCCATACTTGTAAGGATTGTCTTTGAATTCTGGGGGTTCCCTTATGCCTTGGGCATCTGCCCCCAGTCCTTGGCCAGGATGGTAACCATGCTTCATCATCATGCGGGCTACCTTTATGTTTTTGGGAAGTCTTTCTATAGTGGCAATTTCGAGCGCTTGAAAAGACGTTTCAAGGGCCTCTTCAACCGCATCCACATAAGGTTGGGTGGACGGTCCACTGATCAGGATATCATCTTCTGCTTGGACCGTGACCAATTTGTCATCCACTATGAACTTGACTTTCTGGTGGAGCATCAAAGGAACTGCCTTAGCATCATGAATCCAAGGCCTGCCGAGGAGACAACTGTATGCTGGAGTAATATCCATTACGTGGAAATCAACGTTGAAGATAGTGGGTCCAACTTGGATTGGCAAATTAACTTCCCCCACTACTTCTCGTTTGGATCCATCGAAGGCTCGAACAATAGTGCTGCTTAGGCGCAGACGGGTTCCTAGGATAGTCAACTTGTCGAGTGTGCACTTGGGCATCACGTTCAAGGATGACCCGTTATCCACAAGAACTTTAGCGATGAGGTACTCCTTGCACTTGATTGAGATGTGCAAGGGCTTGTTATGGTTAGATCCCTCGAGGGGGAGTTCTTCCTCTGTGAAGGTGAGGTGATCGCTGGCCATGATATGACCGACGATCCTCTCAACTTTTTCTTGGGATATAGAGTGAGGTACATGCGCTTCGCTCAAGACCTTCAGCAGGGCGTTTCTGTGCGGTTCCGAGCTCATCATTAGAGATAATAAGGTTATCTTTGCAGGTGTGTGATTGAGCTGATCTATAATGGAATACTCGCTTTGCCTTATGAACTGGAGTAATTCCTCTGCCTCCTCCTTGGATTCCTTATTTTCTTTTTCTTCGGTCTTTTTATTTTTTCCTTTATTTTTGGGGACATCTTCTTGTGAGTCCTTGGGGGAGTAGACTCTTCCACTTCTAGTCATGCCCCCGATGCTGGCTATATTCGTGATATCCTCTTTTATTTGTGAAGATTCTCCGTATCTCCACGGTACAACTTTATTTGATTCGTAGGGGAAAGGACGTGGCATAAATAGTCGCATTGGCGTCCTTGCCCCCTCTTCCTTATTTTTGAGGACCAACGTTCGAGGCTTATTTTCCTCTTGTGGCGAGTCGACCGTTGGGGAGAGCTTGATTAGGAGTGGCTTTCTCTCCATTCTTCTGATTTGGAAGACGTGTCAGTTAATCCTTCCTTTTTATTATCTTATTTATTAAGAGTGATGGAGGGGAATTAAATATACAAATGAATGATATGCATGCAAGTAGACAATTGTTGAATAAAGAAAAATTTCATTTATCCGTTAGAAGGTGTACATTCCCCTACTCCATACTACGAAGCAACTTTTGGAAAAAACGGAAAAGCCTAAAGAAACCCACAGGCGGTTCTTGATCTCTATGTAATTCCCATTCGGCTTCCCGGACGTGACGAGCAAGTGATTCACTTGGACTGCCTGGCTCATATCTTCACTGTACTTTTGAGCCTCTTTGATCTTCGCCTCTTGATGGACGACCAAGGCTTGCAGTTCGTCGAGTTTTGCAAGGGCTCGGTCCTTCTCTTGTAGTACCTGGTCATACTGAGCTAGCCCGTCTCTTTCTTTGCAGCGTAGCTCAGCGAGACTTTTGTTGAGTCTTCGATTGGCCTCTCACTCTTGGCGTATTTTTGACCGAGTCTTGGTGAGGTCTTGCAACAATTCCTGGTGGCTATCCGAGCTGGTTCTAGCGACTTTGGATGCTCGGATAGCTTGCTCATTAGAGTCAGCGCATTGGTCCTTGAGGCGCTCTATTTCATGATCCTTTTTCTTGCATTGCCTTTGCAGACCATCAATGGTGAGGATAGATTCTTGCTCCCTCTCTTCAAGGGCCCTCATCTGGGCTCCCATGATTTCTATCCTCTGGGTCAAGGCGTCGACTTGAGCTTGAAGCTCTTCACTATTGGCGCTTGTAACGAGTGAGGCGGATGGTCGAGCCATCCCTTTTCTTTTTCTCCACACCTCATAGTCACCGGAGACAGCCACTCGAGCTTTTCCTAGCTCTCTATCTCCCATAAAGACTGGTCTCTCCCATGCTTTTCTCACAGCTAGTGAGTTGGCGATTGCGCATGGGTCTCCGAAGAAACACAGTCCTCCGAGTTCCCCTCGAGAAACTGTAGTTTGAGTCCTCATGAGCTGTCTCATAGCTACTCTAGGTGAGTAGGCTATGCAACCCCTGAGTCCTATTAAGGGTACGTTCGGATAGTCTCCACATCTGATGAGGACTGGACCAGGTCGGAACCAAGGGCAGGCCTAGGATAAGTTGTTGGCGTCCTTTTGTTCCAACTCGTCCCTCCATTCTGAAGTTAAGCGTCGTTGGAGAGGGATCTTTGAGAAGCTCCTCAAAGGATCGGGAACATCCCCATGTGACTAGAGGCGTAAAAATGCGTATTGCCCCACACAAAAAGCAGTGAAGAGCAGCAACGAAGTGTTTTTCCTTGCTTCTGGCGACCAAATTCCACTGAGAGCAAGGTGTCGACAAGAATTGTAGGCAAGGGACTCTTCAAGTTCACGTCCCAGGCAAAGAAGGCGTCCATGACGGCTTGATCCACTGTGTCGAGGTGGAAGGGAAACAGGATCGTTCCAAATATGATTAAGGCCAGGGTTTTGTTAAAAGTGACCCATTCTGTCCTTGCAGCCAAGTCGGACATATGGTCTTCTAACATTGCGACTTTCCAACCCTGGATGTTCCCTTTTCCTATCAGGGTAGTCTGCTGGAAAGGCAGTTGGATGATGGCAGCGACTTGTGCTGCAGGAGTATATGCCCCGTGGCGGATATGGACCCGGGCTGATTTGGGCCATTTCAACATAATTTCGTACTCCTCCAAGGTGGGCACCATATCAAACTGCGGAAATTCGAAGCAACGCAGACTGGAGTTCTAGAAGTGAACTAATACCCTGATGAAAACTTGATCGACACAGATCTTCAGCAGGTCGAGAATCCGTCCATAGGATTTCTCAAAGTCGGAGCGGACCTCTGGTGGAATTACCGTGCAAAGCCGTTCCAACTTCTCAGTATGGTATCGGGGAATATCCACCTTCTTCAATTGTCTACTAGTCCCCTCCATTTTCTAAAACCAAAATGCATGTTTTATGAAAATGATGCTTATTCGAATGAATGTGAGCGTTTATTTATTTATCATGTTTTGTATGATATTTGCGTGTTATTTTTTTGAAAAATAAACTACCTACATGAGTGCAATATTTTTGAACAAGGTCCCATTTATTGCTTTGGAAACGGAAATTTTTATTTGATTTTTATTTGATTTTATAGCCTTTTATCTCTTCTGTCGGACTGCGTGGCTACTTAGCTTACAAAGAACCTGGAACCAGGCTAGCTAAAAGGCAGACTGTCCGAGATAAAAAATGGCTTGATGCGAAAAGGATAGTTAGCATCCCTTATCTCTTCTGTCGGACTGCGTGGCTACTTAGCTTACAAAGAACCTGAAACCAGGCTAGCTAAAAGGCAGACTGTCCGAGATAAGGACGTTTATTACAAAAATATTTTTTGTGATTTTTTCAGTTGTTTGGTTATGCTATGCAACAGACAAATGCAACAAACATATGCACACACAATTCGATCATCCACGAACAGGCGAGAAGTCATTTTAATCACGAGGTGGAGTTTTCCTGCAGAAAAGTGCTTTGGCGAAGGTAGGTTCTAACTGTTCTCACCAAGGCTAAGGCCCCCAAGGTGCCTTGGTAGACCCCAAATCTTGCCCGGCCTCCAAATAAAGAGTAGAAGACCTCCTATTCAAAGATGGATGAAGCCTAACAAGCCACTAGGAGAGACTATTAGGCCCCATACTAGGATAGGAGGGATTTTCTACACAAAAATAAGGTTTCTCGCCTTTTTGGGGACGAGACCGCCGTCTCAAAATCGAGACTGCCGTCTCGCCACCTACGAATGGCGAGACGACAGTCTCGCTTCCCGGGACGGCGGTCTCGCCACCTGCGAAGGGCGAGACGACGGTCTCGCTTCCCGGGACGGCGGTCTCGCCACCTGCGAAGGGTGAGACGACGGTCTCGTTTGGCGAGACGACGGTCTCGCCACTTTGGCATGGCGAGACGGCGGTCTCGTTTGACGAGATGGCGGTCTTGACCCTGTAAACGAGACGGTGGTCTCGACCTGTCAGGCGCAAAAAACTATAAATAGGGGGCTCCCTCCCCCCATTTCCACACACCACACAGAGCTTTCTCCTCCTTCTCTCTAGAAAATCACTAGTTTCTCTCTCTAGAATCCCTCCGACGCATTTCCGGAGCTTCTGAGTGTCTTTAGAGTGTTTTTCGAGCGTTCTGAGAGGTTTTCCGGCGCTGTAGAGTGAAGGGCTGCCACAAAGCACCCTCTTTTAAAAAGAATTAATACAAAAGCGTGCTTTGGTGGTTCATATTCTCCCTCTCTACTTTTATCGCTTTAGTTTTAAATTATGCAATAGATACTAGGGCCATGTAGTCGTAATTTTAAATTCCGCAGAATAAAAGGGTAAAAACGTATTTTTCTGGTTTAATCATTTACATAAAGCTGGCCTGTCATAGGGAACCCGAAAGGGGCGTCGTAAAGGAACTAACACTTCCTTTACACGTAACTAACTCCCTTACCCAACTCTGGTTCTAATGACCAAAGTTGGTTTTTCGAAAACCAACGTCTTTTAATCCCTTTTCCGATGTTTCCAGTAAAAACATCGGTGGTGACTCCACAGAACCTTTCAAAACTAGCTTTTGGATTAGCCCGGTTATCGGACAAGCCAAGAGCGCCTTTTCGAAAACCTCGCCCCTAGGTTCAGCCCGGTTATCAGACAACCTAAAGGCGTTGTAACCACCAACAAAAAAACGCAAAAATTGGAAAGTCGGAACCATCGCGTCGCTCCAACCGCCTCTTTTTGACGGCGGCGACAGATGGCAACTCCACTGGGGAAGCCTCGAGAGTTGATCCCATTTAGTGATGGGCCGACTTTAGAAATAAATAAACCAAGAAAATAACGCTTTTGCCCTTACCTTGTATTTAACATGTTTTACGGTTTGGCTTTAAATAACTGTTGTTTGCTTATACTTACGCAATTGTGTGAAATACAAACTGTATACAAACCCTTGCACACAACAGTTCCCTCTATACCCGGGGGCAAGTGAGAAAACCATAGGGAGTGGGTGGCAGGTACGGTTCGCTGTAGTGATGGCCTTGTGCCCACCGGTGTGATCGGAAACCACCACTCAAGGTGATAACCTTCCTCTTTTTGCAACAAGACTGACTATGGCCTTAGTGCTAAGCATGGTCGGAAGGCTGGAGAGTGGGGACCCTATAATGGGGGCACCTTGGGGGCCTTAGCCTGGTGAGAACAGTTAGAACCTACCCTCGCTAATGCACTTTTCTGTAGGAAAACCCTACCTCATGATTAAAAACGAATTCTCGCCTGTTCGTGGATGATCGAATTATGTGTGCATATGTTTGCTGCATTTGTTTGTTGCATAGCATAAACAAACAACAAAACAAAAATCACAAAAAAAACCTTCGCAAATAAACGCCCTTATCTCGGACAGTCTGCCTTTTAGCTAGCCTGATTTCAAGTTCTTTGTAAGCTAAGTAGCCACGCAGTTCCGACAGAAGAGATAAAAGACTATAAAATAAACAAATAAATAAAAATAAAATACTAAATAAAATTTGTTTCCAAAGCAATAAATGGGACCTGATTCATAAACATCCCAAATCATTCATATAGGTAGTTTATTTTTCAAAAAAATACGTATCATACAAAACATGATAAACAAAAAATAAACACTCACATTCATTCAAATAAGCATCATTTTTCATAAAACATACATTTTGGTTTTAGAAAAATGGAGGGGACTAGTAGACAGCTCAAGAAGGTAGATATTCCCCGTTACCATACTGAGAAGTTGGAACGGCTTAGCGCGACAATGCCACCAGAGGTCCGCGCCAATTTTGAAAAATCCTATGGACGGATTTTAGACCTACTGAAGATCTGTGTCGATCAGGTGTTCCTCAAGGTATTAATCCATTTCTGGAGCTCCAGTCTGCGGTGCTTCGAATTTCCGCAGTTCGACCTGGTGCCCACCTTAGAGGAGTATGAGACTATGTTGAGATGGCCTAAATCAGCCGGGGTCCATATCTGCCACGAGGCATACACTCCTGCAGCACCGGTCACTGCCCTCATTCAACTACCTTTCCGGTAGAGTACCCTGATAGGAAAAGGGAACACCAGGGGTTGAAAGGTATCAATGTTGGAGGACCACCTGTCCTACTTGGCTGAAAGGGCAGAGTGGGTCACCTTCAACAAAAACCTGGCCTTAATCATTTTTGGAACGATCTTGTTCCCCTTTCACCTCGACAAGTAGATCAAGCCGTCATGGACGCCTTCTTCGCCTGGGACATAAACTCAAAGAGTCCCCTGCATGCAATCCTTGCCGACACCTTGCTCTCGGTGGAATTCTACCACCAAAAGCAGGGAAAAACACTTCTTTGCTGCTCTTCACTACTGTTTGTGTGGAGCGTCACACACCTGTACGCCTCTAGACACATGGGGATGTTCCCCGACCCTTTAAAAAGCTTCTCCAAAATCCCTCTCCAACAACGCCTAACTTCAGAATGGAGGGAGGAGTTGGAACGAAAGGACGCCAACAGTTTGTCCTGGGTCTGCCCTTGGTTCCAACCTGGCCCAGTTCTCATCAGATGTGGAGACTACCCGAACGTACCCTTGATAGGACTCAGGGGTTGCATAGCCTATTCACATAGAGTAGCTATGAGACAGCTCATGAGGACTCAAACTAACATTTCTCGGGGGGAACTCGGAGGACTATGTTTCTTCGGAGACCCATGCACAATCGCCAACTCACTAGCTGTGAGAAAAGCATGGGAGAAACCAGTCTACATGGGAGACAGAGAGCTAGGAAAAGCTCGGGTGACGGTCACCAGTGACTACGAGGTGTGGAGACAAAGAAGAGGGATGTCTCGACCATCCACCACACCCATTACGAGTGCCAATAATGAAGAGCTGCAGGCTCAAATTGATGCCTTGACCCAGAGGATAGAAATCATGGGAGCCCAGATGAGGGCCCTTGAAGAAAGAGAGCAAGAATCTATCCTCACAATTGACGGTCTGCAAAGGCAAGGCAAGAAAAAGGATCATGAAATAGAGCGCCTCAAGGATCAATGTGCTGACTCTAACGAACAAGCTATCTGAGCATCCAAAACTGTCAAAACCAGTTCGGATAGTCAACTCCAAGAAATAACCGCCAAATCAGCACGCCTTGAGGCCGAATCAACAAAACAGGCTCAAACGATCAAGGAGTTGTCGCAAGAGCTCACCAAGACTCAGTTAGACATACGCCAAGAGTGAGAGGCCAACCGAAGACTCAACAGAAGTCTCGCTGAGCTACGCTGCAAAGAAAAAGACGGGCTAGCTCAGTACGGCCAGGTACTGCAAGAGAAAGATCGAGCCATTGCGAAGCTCGATGAACTACAAGCCTTGGTCGTTCATCAAGAGGCGAAGATCAAAGAGGCTCAAAAGTATAGTGAAGATATGAGCCAGGCAGTCCGAAAACAAAGCGAAGCACTTGCTCATCACGTCCGGGAAGCCGAAAGAGAACTACAGAGAGATCAAGACCCGCCTGTGGGTTTCTTTAAGGTTTTCCATTTTTGCCAAAAGTTGCTTCGTAGTATGGAATAGGGGAATGTACACCTTCTATTGAATGAATGAAATCTTCTTCTTTATTCAACGACTGTCTACTTGCATGCATAAACATTCATTTGCATATTTAACATCCCCTCCTTCACACTTAATAAATAAAGATAATAAAAAGGAAGGATTAACTGACATGTCTTCCAAATCAGAAGAATGGAGAGAAAGCCACTCCTAATAAAGCTTACCCCAACGATCGACTCGCTGCAAGAGGAAAATAAGCCTCGGTCGTTGGTCCTCAAGAATAAAGAAGAGGAGGCAAGGACACCAGTGTGACTATTTATGCCACGTCCTTTCCCCTACAATACAAATAAAGTTGTACCGTGGAGATACGGGGAATCTTCACCAATAAAAGAGGAAATAACAAATATAGCCGGCATTGGGGACATGACTAGAAGTGGAAGAGCCTACTCCCCCAAGGACACACAGGAAGATGTCCTCAAAAATAAAGGAAAAATAAAAAGACCGAAGAAGAAAAAGAAAATAAGGAATCCAAGGAGGAGACAGAGGAATTACTCCAGTTTATAAGGCAAAGCGAGTATTCCATTATAGACCAGCTCAATCGCATACCTGCAAAGATAACGTTATTATCTCTGATATTGAGCTCGGAACCGCATAGAAACGCCCTGCTGAAGGTCTTGAGCGAGGCGCATGTACCTCATACTATATCCCAAGAAAAGGTTGAGAGGATCGTTGGTCACATCACGGCAAGCGATCACCTCACATTCACAGACGAAGAACTCCCCCTCGAGGGGTCAAACCATAACAAGCCCTTGCATATCTCGGTTAAATGCAAGGAGTACCTCATCGCCAGAGTTCTTGTGGATAACGGGTCATCCTTGAACGTGATGCCCAAGTGCACACCGGACGAGTTGACTATCCAAGGAACCCGTTTGCGCCCAAGCAGCACCATCGTTCGAGCCTTCGACGGATCTAAACGAGAAGTAGTGGGAGAGGTTAACTTGCCAATTCAAGTTGGACCCACTATCTTCAACGTCGATTTCCATGTAATGGATATTACTCCAGCGTATAGTTGTCTCCTCGGCAGGCCTTGGATTCATGACGCCAAGGCGGTACCTTCAACGCTCCACCAGAAAGTCAAGTTCATAGTGGACGACAAATTGATCACGGTCCAAGCAGAAGACGATATCCTGATCAGTGGACCGTCCACCCAGCCTTATGTGGATGCGGCTGAAGAGGCCCTTGAAACATCTTTTCAAGCGCTCGAAATTGCCAGCATAGAGCGACTTACCAGAAACACAAAGGTAGCCCGCATGATGTTGAAGCATGGTTACCATCCTGACCAAGGACTGGGGGCAGATTCCCAAGGCATGAGGGAACCCCCAGAATTCAAAGATAATCCTTGCAAGTATGGCCTAGGATATGACCCTACTAAGGGCCGGGCGGAAAGAAGAAAAGGGAAGTCTCCCCTCCGCACACTCAAGCAAATTTTCCGAAGTGGAGGGGTGCAAGCGTCAAGAGCCACCTTAGTCATTAGGAAATCTTTTTCTTCGTTTAAGGGATGTAAACCCGTGATTGTTAGAGATTATCCCCCGGGGCTAGCCCGACCCCCGGGCATTTTAGGGCACATATTCCCTTATTAATTAATAAAGAATGATTCTTACAATCTGCTTCTCTTCTTACTATTTCTTGACTACACCACATAATAACCCTGTCTAAGTAAACGAAAAAAGAAGAATAATAAAAAGCCCATCCAAATAATCAACATTTACCATTGCTATTATCGTCAAACTAGTTGATTAGAAGCACATAAAAATAAGACTTCACCTCATCCATAAAGAAAGTCATGCTTCGCCAATATTGTGAACAAAAATAAATACACAAAAAAAGAGAGAAAAGCCCAGAGAAGCCAAAGGCCAAAGAAAAGGGCAAATAACCTGGTAGGAAACCCACTAAGGGGGCTACGCAAAAGATAGGGTCGACCCGGTAGGATACCCGAGCGACAATAAAGGGTAGCCTAGGAAAAAGTTAGGGTTACAAAATAAGGTCCGCTAGGATTCTCCAAAAATTACAGAAAGAAGGAACCTAGACAAAAGATAAGGCCAAAACACAGTATCCTAGTTCGAAAACCCAAAGGGCGATCTAGGGAGGTCAGCTAGCCATAAAAAGCAATGGGGATAAAACCAAAAGGCGCAAGTACAAAAAAGAAAGAAAATTGTTTGCTTAGACAAAAGCTTAAACACCTAGGTCTAACCCTAGCCAACCATGCTTACAAAAACTCTATCAATAAAAATTAACCCTCTAAAACACAAGCCATTGAATTTGCCTTTTTGTTTCTTTTCTCTTGACCCTCACAACAATATTCTAATAATTAATTTGGGAATATGGAGGCGTATGGTCAACAAGAGGATTGAAATCCCTAAAGTGAAGAAAAAGGGGCACTACATGACAAAGAGTGCTCTACAAAAGAAAAAGAAGAAAGAAAAGAGGAAAAACAAAATGACTCTTCGGTCATAAGAAGTCTGGCATGGTACAGCAAGTACGAAAGCACATATTAGAGGGTACTTGGCGCCACAAGACACGTCGGTTAAATCCTTTTGAAAATTTAATCAAAGTAGGCATTATAGGGCATCAAACATGAAAACATTGCATGCATAAAATGTTTTTGAACCAGGTCCTATTTCCTTCCAAAAAAAAAAAAACCCCTGAAATTTGAGACCTCCGTCTAGATCTTCCAGACCGCCATCTCGGTCCGTCGTTTGGATCTTCCAGACCGCCGTCTCGGTCCGCTGACAAGACGAGAACGCCGTCTCGACCAACGAGACCGCCGTCTCGCTTGAGCCCCAAGACGAGACCGCCGTCTCGATGATCCAGACCGCCGTCTCGACTTGTAGGAGACTCGAGACCGCCGTCTCGCCTTCCCAGACGGCGGTCTCGAATTTGAAAAATTTCCTCTATATAGGGGGCGCGCTTGGGGGGTTCCTCACAACTCTCCTTGCCTCCAGAACCTCCATTTCTCAGATCTTACACTCCCAAACACTTCCTGGCCAACATGTTCGGTAGAAGCGCCTCAAGAAAGAGAAGTAGCACTGCCGGTGCCAGCAGTTCTGCGGTACCGCCACACCAGGACCCTTCTCAGTTGTCACCACAGCATCAGGCGCGCCTCGAGAACATCCAGACTTATCTGTGGCACCCGATGCTCAGGCTCGACTTCAGCATCCTGGCTGAGTTTGGGTGGGAGGACGATGTCCGAACCCACATAGACAGCATCGGGTCGGGCTTTTTGCTGCAACCTCCACCCACACATGTGTACCCACAGGCGGTACTTGAATTCCTGGCTTCCGTTTCCTACGCTGAGGTCCCCTCCATGGTCCCCGGCCTGCAACCCACCAAGATGGTAACTTATTTTATGGGTGGGGAATACTGGACTACCACCCTCGACGAATTCAGTGTGGGAATTGGATTCGTCCGACCCGAGGACGTACTGACTCGGGGATACCGCGAGGCCATTTGCTCTTGGCCCACCAACCTCACCGCCTCCGAAATGTGGCACGAGCTCACAGGGGCAACCACACTGCCTACACTGATGAGGGGCTCCGTGCTTCCCCCAGCACTCCGCATCTGCCACAAGCTGCTGGCGGGGACCATCCACGGGAGGAAAGAGAGTCAGGGTAAGATAACCCTCCCTGACCTCTTTATACTTTACTACATGAGCCAGAGGCGGCACTGCAACCCTGGCTACTTTTTCCTGAGGGCCCTTAAGGACTTCGGGAACAGGTCGACGGGGCCGTCCTCATGGCTCCCCTTATCACTCCCCTGGCAGAAAGATGGGGGTGCCCTGGCCGGGAAGAGCTGGCCTCCAACTTACGACCCGAATCCATCAACGGGTCAATCCTGGTCAGCATGGGGATGCTGATGCGCCGGGGGACCGAGTTGGTCCTTCATCCCTCGCTGGATTTCGCACTAGACCTCCACGGGCTGGTGGCGATGCAAGATATCCCCACACCTCCCGAGTTCCAGCAGCAGCAACAACAACAACAACCACCACCGTACACGGACGATTTCGCCGGCCTAAACCGCAACATGAGCGATTTGTGCCGGCAGCTCGACCAGATGACGGTGCGGTAAGAAGCCTACAGCACTCGGCAGGAGGAGATGTATCAGTACCAGCAGGTGATGCGGCAGGAATGGACAACATTCCAACAAGAATATCGCGACGAAGTCCAAGAGCAAGCGGACTTCCGGTATCACCTCTACCAGCAATTTGCCCTCGGATCGTCTCCAGATGATAGCCCTTAGGGATTGTACTTGCCAAAATAAAACGTGGTTGTAATAAAACCTCCTTATAAATAAAATTTTATTTCATGCATCTCTTTGCCACCTTTTGCAAAAGCCAGCGTAACAAAAAAGCTTAAAAAGGAAAAAAAGCATACGCTCAATAAGAAAAGCCAAAATCCGAAATCGCGAGAAAAAAGAGATAAAACCGCGAGAAAAAGGCTGGATTGAAGACAAGCCACTCACCTCGATCAACAAAACTTCGACTACCAAGTAAAAGTCGAACAACAAACAAGACTCATCCGACCAGCCAGCAAGAGTCGGATGATCACCACAAAAAGTCAAAAGCAAAGTACCCCCAGCAAACAAGAAAGCTGGATGAGCACCCGCAAAATCCCCGGCACAACCTGGATGACCATTAAAAGAGGTCCAAGTACATCTACCAACACAGAAATCACTCCCCAAGGAGTGCCCGATCGGCGCATGAGCTACCCGAGCAGTAAGCCGCCACTACCACCAGTCCTACGCAGTGGACTGTACCAGCCTGATAGGGGGTTCCTACCTATCAACCAGCACACAAGGAGTGCCCGATCGGCGCATGAGCTACCTGAGCAGTAAGTCGCCACTACCACCAGTCCTACGCAGTGGACTGTACCAGCCTGATAGGGGGTTCATACCTATCAACCAGCACACAAGGAGTGCCCGATCGGCGAATGAGCTACCCGAGCAGTAAGCCACCACCACCAGTCCTACGCAGTGGACTGTACCAGCCTAATAGGGGGTTTATACGTATCAACCTGCGCACGCGCTGCGCCTGATCTACACTCGAGCCGGATCAGTAAGTCGCACTACCAGCCTGATGGGGGGTTCATACCCATCTAGTCCCACGCAACGGACTGCAACTACCAGCCTGATGGGGGGTTCATACCCATCCAGTCCCACGCAACGGACTACAACTACCAGCCTGATGGGGGGTTCATACCCATCCAGTCCCACACAACGGACTGCAACTACCAGCCTGATGGGGGGTTTATACCCATGAACCGAAGGATCGACTATCGTCAGAAGGAGTATCCTGAGGTTCTACCACGTGTCCAAAGGGATCAGCTACGTCAGAAGTAGTATCCTGGAGGTGCACAACACAAATTTTCCCTAGAAGATCAACCGCCACAAGACGGGACATCCGAAGGGTAGCCGGGCAAGAGGGTCAACTCCTTTACCTTCCTGTCTATATGTCTGGCACAACAGGCCAACAGCCGACTAGTCAGGTAAAGGGGGGGCAGCTGTAGACCCCAAATCTTGCCCGACCTCCAAATAAAGAGTAGAAGACCTCCTATTCAAAGATGGATGAAGCCTAACAAGCCACTAGGAGAGACTATTAGGCCCCATACTAGGATAGGAGGGATTTTCTGCACAAAAATAAGGTTTCTCACCTTTTTGGGGACGAGACCGCTGTCTCAAAATCGAGACCGCCGTCTCGCCACCTGCGAATGGCGAGACGACGGTCTCGCTTCCCGGGACGGCGGTCTTGCCACATGCGAAGGGCGAGACGGCGGTCTCGCCACTTTGGCATGGCGAGACGGCGGTCTCGCCACTTTGGCATGGCGAGACGGCGGTCTCGTTTGACGAGACGGCGGTCTCGACCCTGTCAGACGAGACGACGGTCTCGACCTGTCAGGCACGAAAAACTATAAATAGGGGGCTCCCTCCCCTCATTTCCACAGACCACATAGAGCTTTCTCCTCCTTCTCTCTAGAAAATCACTAGTTTCTCTCTCTAGAATCCCTCCGACGCATTTCCAGAGCTTCTGAGTGTCTTTATAGTGTTTTTAGAGTGTTTTTCGAGCGTTTTGAGAGGTTTTCCGGCGCTGTAGAGTGAAGGGCTGCCACAAAGCACCCTCTTTTAAAAATAATTAATACAAAAGCGTGCTTCGGAGGTTCATATTCTCCCTCTCTACTTTTATCGCTTTAGTTTTAAATTATGCAATAGATACTAGGGTCATGTAGTCGTAATTTAAATTCCGCAGAATAAAAGGGTAAAAGCGTATTTTTCTGGTTTAATCATTTACATAAAGCTGGCCTGTCATAGGGAACCCGAAAGGGGCGTCATAAAGGAACTAACACTTCCTTTACACGTAGCTAACTCCCTTACCCAACTCTGGTTCTAATGACCAAAGTTGGTTTTTTGAAAACCAACGTCTTTTAATCCCTTTTCCGATGTTTCCGGTAAAAACATCGGTGGCGACTCCACAGAACCTTTCAAAACTAGCTTTTGGATTAACCCGGTTATCGGACAATCCAAGAGCGCCCTTTCGAAAACCTCGCCCCTAGGTTCAGCCCGGTTATCGGACAACCTAAATGCGTTGTAACCACCAACAAAAAAATGCGAAAATTGGAGAGTTAGAACCATCGCGTCGCTCCGACCGCCTCTTTTTGACGGCGACGACAGATGGCGACTCCACTGGGGAAGCCTCGAGAGTTGATCCCATTTAGTGATGGGCCGACTTTAGAAATAAATAAACCAAGAAAATAACGCTTTTGCCCTTACCTTGTATTTAACATGTTTTACAGTTTGGCTTTAAATAACTGTTGTTTGCTTATACTTACGCAATTGTGTGAAATACAAACTGTATACAAACCCTTGCACACAACAGTTCCCTCTATACCTGGGGGCAAGTGAGAAAACCATAGGGAGTGGGTGGCAGGTACGGTTCGCTGTAGTGATGGCCTTGTGCCCACCGGTGTGATCGGAAACCACCACTCAAGGTGATAACCTTCCTCTTTTGGCAACAAGACTGACTATGGCCTTAGTGCTAAGCATGGTCGGAAGGCTGGAGAGTGTGGACCCTATAATGGGGGCACCTTGGGGGCCTTAGCCTGGTGAGAACAGTTAGAACCTACCCTCGCCAATGCACTTTTCTGCAGGAAAACCCTACCTCGTGATTAAAAACGAATTCTCGCCTGTTCGTGGATGATCGAATTGTGTGTGCATATGTTTGCTGCATTTGTTTGTTGCATAGCATAAACAAACAACAAAACAAAAATCACAAAAAAAACTTTCGCAAATAAACGCCCTTATCTCGGACAGTCTGCCTTTTAGCTAGCGTGGTTTCAGGTTCTTTGTAAGCTAAGTAGCCACGCAGTTCCAACAGAAGAGATAAGGGACGCTAACTATTCTTTCACATAAAGCCGCATTTTATCTCGGACAGTCTGCCTTTTAGCTATCCTGGTTTCAGGTTCTTTGTAAGCTAAGTAGCCACGCAGTTCCGACAAAAGAGATAAAAGGCTATAAAATGAACAAATAAATAAAAATAAAATACTAAATAAAATTTGTTTCCAAAGCAATAAATGGGACCTGATTCATAAACATCCCAAATCATTCATATAGGTAGTTTATTTTTCAAAAAAATACGTATCATACAAAACATGATAAACAAAAAATAAACACTCACATTCATTCAAATAAGCATCATTTTTCATAAAACATACATTTTGGTTTTAGAAAAATGGAGGGGACTAGTAGACAGCTCAAGAAGGTGGATATTCCCTGTTACCATACTGAGAAGTTGGAATGACTTAGCGCGACAATGCCACCAGAGGTTCACGCCGATTTTGAAAAATCCTATGGACGGATTTTAGACCTACTGAAGATCTGTGTCAATCAGGTGTTCCTCAGGGTATTAATTCATTTCTGGAGCTCCAGTCTGCGGTGCTTCGAATTTCCACAGTTCGACCTGGTGCCCACCTTAGAGGAGTATGAGACTATGTTGAGATGGCCCAAATCAGCCGGGGTCCATATCCACCACGAGGCATACATTCCTGCAGCACCGGTCGCTGCCCTCATTCAACTACCTTTCCGGTAGAGTACCCTGATAGGAAAAGGGAACACCAGGGGTTGGATGGTACCAATGTTGGAGGACCACCTGTCCTACTTGGCTGAAAGGGCAGAGTGGGTCGCCTTCAACAAAACCCTGGCCTTAATCATTTTTGGAACGATCTTGTTCCCCTTTCACCTCGACACAGTAGATCAAGCCGTCATGGACGCCTTCTTCGCCTGGGACATAAACTCAAAGAGTCCCCTGCCTGCAATCCTTGCCGACACCTTGCTCTCGGTGGAATTCTGCCACCAAAAGCAGGGAAAAACACTTCTTTGCTGCTCTTCACTACTGTTTGTGTGGAGCGTCACGCACCTGTACGCCTCTAGACACATGGGGATGTTCCCCGACCCTTTAAAAAGCTTCTCCAAAATCCCTCTCCAACGACGCCTAACTTCAGAATGGAGGGATGAGTTGGAACGGAAGGATGCCAACAGTTTGTCCTGGGTCTGCCCTTGGTTCCGACCTGGCCCAGTTCTCATCAGATGTGGAGACTACCCGAACGTACCCTTGATAGGACTCAGGGGTTGCATAGCCTATTCACATAGAGTAGCTATGAGACAGCTCATGAGGACTCAAACTAACATTTCTCAGGGGGAACTCGGAGGACTGTGTTTCTTCGGAAACCCATGCACAATCGCCAACTCACTAGCTGTGAGAAAAGCATGGGAGAAACCAGTCTACATGGGAGACAGAGAGCTAGGAAAAGCTCGGGTGACGGTCACCAGTGACTACGAGGTGTGGAGACAAAGAAGAGGGATGTCTCGACCATCCACCACACCCATTACGAGTGCCAATAATGAAGAGTTGTAGGCTCAAATTGATGCCTTGACCCAGAGGATAGAAATCATGGGAGCCCAGATGAGGGCCCTTGAAGAAAGAGAGCAATAATCTATCCTCACAATTGACGGTCTGCAAAGGCAAGGCAAGAAAAAAGATCATGAAATAGAGCGCCTCAAGGATCAATGTGCTGATTCTAACGAACAAGCTATCCGAGCATCCAAAACTGTCAAAACCTGTTCGGATAGCCAACTCCAAGAAATAACCCCCAAGTCAGCACACCTTGAGGCCGAATCAACAAAACAGGCTCAAACGATCAAGGAGTTGTCGCAAGAGCTCACCTAGACTCGGTTAGACATACGCCAAGAGCGAGAGGCCAACCGGAGACTCAACAGAAGTCTCGCTGAGCTACGCTGCAAAGAAAAAGATGGGCTAGCTCAGTATGGCCAGGTACTGCAAGAGAAAGACCGAGCCGTTGCGAAGCTCGATGAACTACAAGCCTTGGTCGTTCATCAAGAGGCGAAGATCAAAGAGGCTCAGAAGTATAGTGAAGATATGAGCCAGGCAGTCTGAAAACAAAGCGAAGCACTTGCTCATCACGTCCGGGAAGCCGAAAGAGAACTACAGAGAGATCAAGACCCGCCTGTGGGTTTCTTTAAGGTTTTCCGTTTTTGCCAAAAGTTGCTTCGTAGTATGGAATAGGGGAATGTACACCTTCTATTGAATGAATGAAATCTTCTTCTTTATTCAACGACTGTCTACTTGCATGCATAAACATTCATTTGCATATTTAACTTCCCCTCTTTCACACTTAATAAATAAAGATAATAAAAAGGAAGGATTAATTGACACGTCTTCCAAATCAGAAGAATGGAGAGAAAGCAACTCCTAATAAAGCTTACCTCAACGGTCGACTCGCCGCAAGAGGAAAATAAGCCTCGGCCGTTGGTCCTCAAGAATAAAGAAGAGGGGGCAAGGACACTAGTGCGACTATTTATGCCACGTCCTTTCCCCTATGATACAAATAAAGCTGTACCGTGGAGATATGGGGAATCTTCACCAATAAAAGAGGAAATAACAAATATAGCCGGCATTGGGGGCATGACTAGAAGTGGAAGAGCCTACTCCCCCAAGGACACACAGGAAGATGTCCTCAAAAATAAAAGAAAAAAGAAAAAGACCGAAGAAGAAAAAGAAAATAAGGAATCCAAGGAGGAGACAGAGGAATTACTCCAGTTTATAAGGCAAAGCGAGTATTCCATTATAGACCAGCTCAATCACACATTTGCAAAGATAACGTTATTATCTCTGATATTGAGCTCGGAACCGCATAGAAACGCCCTGCTGAAGGTCTTGAGCGAGGCACATGTACCTCATACTATATCCCAAGAAAAGCTTGAGAGGATCGTTGGTCACATCACGGCAAGCGATCACCTCACCTTCACAGAGGAAGAACTCCCCCTCGAGGGGTCAAACCATAAGAAGCCCTTGCATATCTTGGTTAAATGCAGGGAGTACCTCATCACCAGAGTTCTTGTGGATAACGGGTCATCCTTGAACATGATGCCCAAGTGCACACTGGACAAGTTGACTATCCAAGGAACCCGTCTGCGCCAAAGCAGCACCATCGTTCAAGCCTTCGACGGATCTAAACGAGAAGTAGTGGGAGAGGTTAACTTGCCAATTCAAGTTGGACCCACTATCTTCAACGTCGATTTCCATGTAATGGATATTACTCCAGCGTATAGTTGTCTCCTCGGCAGGCCTTGGATTCATGACGCCAAGGCGGTACCTTCAACGCTCCACCAGAAAGTCAAGTTCATAGTGGACGACAAATTGATCACGGTCCATGCAGAAGACGATATCCTGATCAGTGGACTGTCCACCCAGCCTTATGTGGATGCGGCTGAAGAGGCCCTTGAAACATCTTTTCAAGCACTCGAAATTGCCAGCATAGAGCGACTTCCCAGAAACACAAAGGTAGCCCGCATGATGTTGAAACATGGTTACCATCCTGGCCAAGGACTGAGGGCAGATTCCCAAGGCATGAGGGAACCCCCAGAATTCAAAGATAATCCTTGCAAGTATGGCCTAGGATATGACCCTACTAAGGGCCGGGCGGAAGGAAGAAAAGGGAAGTCTCCCCTCCGCACACTCAAGCAAATTTTCCGAAGTGGAGGGGTGCAAGCGTCAAGAGCCACCTTAGTCATTAGGAAATCTTTTTCTTCGTTTAAGGGATGTAAACCCCATGATTGTTAGAGATTATCCCCCGGGGCTAGCCCGACCCCCGGGCATTTTAGGGCACATATTCCCTTATTAATTAATAAAGAATGATTCTTACAATCCGCTTCTCTTCTTACTATTTCTTGACTAGACCACATAATAACCCTGTCTAAGTAAACGAAAAAGAAGAATAATAAAAAGCGCATCCAAATAATCAACATTTACCATTGCTATTATCGTCAAACTAGTTGATTAGAAGCACATAAAAATAAGACTTCACCTCATCCATAAAGAAAGTCATGCTTCGCCAATATTGTGAACAAAAATAAATACACAAAAAAAGAGAGAAAAGCCCAGAGAAGCCAAAGGCCAAAGAAAAGGGCAAATAAC